>CAUWYO010000022.1:0-52953 GCA_963564075.1 Eupithecia subfuscata | reverse complement strand
CTTCAAATAGCACTTTGTTTGTTTCTCATTTAGTAGGTTATTATTACCTATTGTTTTGTTTGAAAAATGGACTTATTCTTAGTATTTTTGTAAGCGTAATGGAAATTAACGTAAAAAAGTAAATCTGAAAGGTCAAAGATGTTTCGGAAAACCCAACTACTCTGGAAATAATTACCTAGATGAAAAACTAAAAATCGACTTCGATCCCTTACTTCTAAACTGTTTTTAAAGTTTGTAGCGGAATAAACACTAATCCCTCGGGGATAAAATTTGTATGGAACCACATCCTCGGGTTCCTCCTCTATACAACTGCTAAAGAATCATCCACATCGCTCCATAAATGACAAAGAAATTGTAGGTCATATTTAAAAAAAACATACAGCCGAAGTCGATTAAAAAGAATAGAAGTATAAGAATTTATTTAGCACACACACAAATAAAACGTCAAGTACGAGTCAGACTCGCATACTAAAGGTTCCGTTTAATTGTAAGACCTTGTTTCATTAGATCTTGCTGCTCACCAAATTTCATGATTCTAGGTCGCACCCTATAGGTGCACCCTATAGGTTTTTAAATAAAATTTCAAAATATTTGGACTTTAACGGCTGTAACTTTTGAGTGCGTTGACTTAGAAGTTTTATTTATAGGTATCGTGGCTTCAAGAGGCTACGGACTGGAGTATTTGACGTTAATTTCAACTCGATACGTTCACGCGTTCCTGAGAAAAGAGGGTTGACAAACACAGATAGACAGACAGACAGACAGACGGACAACGTAGTGATCCTATAAGGGTTCCTTTTTTCCTTTTGAGGTACGGAACCCTAAAAACTGAAGGAAAGTAAAAACCAAAAACTTACACCTAAAGTTATTTTTAAAGAACTACGTATAGAATAACCAGAAAATAAGCCTAGCAAGAAACATTCACATTTTTCCCAGTACCAAGCATCACCCGCGGTAGGCCCGAGTAGGTACTCGGGCCGGCTTTCTCTGCGCGGGCGCCGATCGAAAGTAAAAGCGGCGCGGCGGGTCATGTTGGGCGTTATGATTCTATTACCTTTCGCTTCGATAACTGTTAGCTAATGTTTGACAGTTTCGATCAGTTTTATGTTAAGTACCTACCTTATTGTCGAGTGGGAGGTAAATATTGAGATGGAACCGGTTTGGGTTGAACTTAGAAGAGGACATATAATTTTGAATGATGAAGATGTAGCTACGAATATAATGAAACTTTATAAATCTTTAGATGAAGAATATTCTATCATGGTTAGAGATTGGAGTTAGAAAAATAATAGTAAAAGAAAGGAACAGACTATACAATGCGATTAGAAAGAAATAATGACGGAAGCAAGTGAAGGTAATCTCAAACCGTTTACTTTCACCATTGATTAACGAAATAAAGTTGGTACTTATCATAAACAATCTCGGAAACAATGTGCAATGAATAAATTAACACTAAGAATCTACACATACCTAAATACGGATCTTAAAAATGAGAAGCGTCATATTAATACTAGACTGCAGGAAAACGAAATTATTAATGTACCTACTATACTAATGTAATTCATTTTATGCCAACTAGTAAAAAAACTACTTTTTGTCACGTAAACCCATAAACCCATCAGTCATCAATGATTTCAACCTTAGAGAACGACGCCCACTCGATGCCAAACAAACAGTAAACCCAGTACCTATAGACTTTTTATCTACTTATACAAAAATATGTATAGGTATTGACAACGATAAAGGACAAGAATGTCGTCAATGCGAACCGGTGCACGGCGGCGGGGCCTGATGGACGCGAACCCGGTAGTGACCAGTTTCCACAACATGCTGGTATTATTGATATATCAGACGCGATTTCTCTTGAGAGATTGCGGTAGGTTTTGAATTAAAGCATTGCTTGATCGATTTACTGATTCATGAAATCCACGCCGGTTTGGAAAGCAGTAGGAGACTTAATAGAATTTGAGGTTATGCTTGTTGTTTTTGCTTGTTGAATGATCGACATCTCAAAACTCGCGGGAAAAGGATGTGCAAACCTTAGGACCAGGAAAATTGGCGTAGGTGATATCCAACAGCATTTAACCAACAGTGGGATACCACGGGCTGTGAATGGTGATCAAGTGATAATGTTGCACGCTAGGTTAATAATTAAATGAAAATCAGCTATGAATAATAAGTACCTATAGAAGGAATATTTAATGAAACAATGGCGGCATAAACAGTTAAATGGAATGTATTGGGTGGTGCCAGTGCCAAGCTCATTAAATGTTTCCTTAACGAGGTAGATAAGAATTAATAACCAATTTTCCGATGACGCATGCTTAAAAAGATTTTTTGATCAAAATAACATGCTTGATTGAAGCAAGCAGGCTTACATAATGAAGTCTATAATAAGTATTTCCTCAGTTCGCGAAGATTCTTTGATAACAGGAAAGAGCTCAAAAGTAGCACGAAAACTTTTAAAGTCTAAGATTTATCTCAATGTTTCGAGATGTTCTCTATCAATAGTCAATTATCTATTTAGTGATCGATTATTATCGTATAAATCACTTTATTCATTAATCAAATTAAGTATACCTAAGAAGGTTTAATTGACAGGTCGCAAGACGCTTTAAACTTTAAGGTCAGTTTCATGGCTACACGATGCGCTTTAAAGGAGGTTCAAACACGATTTGCCTCTAGGTAATCCGTATGCATATAAAGGTAAAAGTTTTCGTTTTATTCACTTAAATGTCGTTTGGGAAACTCACTGCTTTGGCCGGGCTTCGATCGAACGCACAAAATTTAAAACAGCCCCTATAAGTACAACGTCCAATTAAATAACACCCTTATTTTCGAAGTTATTATAAAGTTTTAAGGCTAATATCGCGTGTTCCACGAACAGTTCATCCGGTTTTCTCACTTATACACGTAAACAATGTTTATCGATACTATTATTAGAACATTATCACAAATGAACACATAACACGAACTATGACTTCTTAAAGTGATATCACAAAGGCGCCCGCTCGTTGTGTAAAATAGAGTGACCTGCCCTAGGAAATAACAAAGCAGAGTGTTAAAAGCATAGACGATTCTAGAGTATCGATTATCCAAAGAGTAGGTAGGTATCTGTAATACACAGATGGGCCTTCTGCCCAACACAAAATCAAACGATCGGAATCAATCATCAAATGAAAGTAAATCATTGTGTGTATTACAAATATTTACGAAAAACTATTAATGAACTAACATTTTTTGCATGTATTTATTATTAAAGTGAGGTACATAACAAAAACATCTAAATAAGAGAACCAAATATAAAAAAAAAACTTTTTATACTAAAAAACAACCTATCTTCTGCTTTATCAGAGTTGTAAACTTTGATAAATCATCATAATCTTGTAGTACACAAAAGTAGGTACTTACCTACATAGGTATTTGCGTACCATACCACTAGGTACTATTACTACGGGAATTGAGCGGAGTCGCCTATGATATAGTATACACGTCGCATGGTCGAGGATCGCGCGTGTGACGTCGGCATCGGTAGTAGGACGAAACGCATTACAATCAGAATGTAACTACTGCAACCGGGTGTTAATGGCAAGAAATCTGGAAACTAAGTGACCATTCAACCTTTAATCCTGCACCTACTTACTCTACGTACATCTACGACACGTTATTAGTAAAATACTTAAACTCGAATACACACACGGTCTGTGTAACATTGGCATAAATACAAAAGTTTTTACCGCTTCATACCGTTACAAATAAAGTAGAGGAACTGCATGTTTTTTTATGTGAAAAAATATATATAAGCACTTATATTCCCATCACCCATGCTTTGTTCCCGAGTCCCGCAAAACCTTAAAAACTGTGTAAATTTCCTCCTGGCCGATTCTTCGGCCACGGTTAGTGTGCTTAAGTGTGTGCACAAACATAGATGCACTCTATTGCCTCACTCTCATAATCCGATGGGACTGCAGATTCGGGAGAGGCCACCAAGAGCACGACCAACGGCTTAACGTGTATTTCGAGGCACGGGGGTTAGTAAAGCTCGAACAAAACCGGGGTTTTGCTATTTTCAAGGTTAAACAAGTAATTTAGAGAGCATATATGACGTTTTGCGCACATTCAGACTTTTGCATCCATCATGGTTATTAACACTAAAGTCATTTACAACGGGATATTTACCATAATTTAAGTTTTGAGCTTTCCAATGCTGCCAATAAAAACTCACTCGCAGTGCCTTCAGTTATTCCATGATCACATGAAATATAGCGCACATTGTAGGCCATTGGCTGTGAATCTTAGCTAAAATAAATATTTAATCAATTGTAGTTTTCGAGTCTATCGTATATGACATAATGTTGATTTTGGTAATAAATCTCTAAATGTCAATAGACTCCAAAACGACAACTGATCCGTAGATTGCTTTAGCGCGGGCTCTTAACAAACGGCTTACGATGTGCACAAAGCGTCTTATCTCCTATCTAAAATACTTGCAGAACCTAGAAAATAGCAAAAACCCGATTTTTACTTTTCAAGGGCCATTAACCACCTTAAAGTTACGGGACGCGGTCGTAGAGTAGGACAGCTTTAAAGCGATGCCGTTTAAAAGTGTAAAAATGAACCAGCCACGTCCACTTGTTCCTTCGCATTGTAAACTGACACGAACATACTTTTAAACGTAACTATAAATTCTGTATGTTTTTCTCACAACTAATAAAACTATAATAAAATCTTCCAAATCAACAATGAATTGCACATCTACGTCATTCATTAGGTATTGTTTCCAAAATGAGATTACCGTCAAGTCTTTTTGTTTCTAATGTAAAGTGACAAAAGTATGGGAGCCTAAAAACACTAGGTACCTACGCGTCTACTGGTCAGTACGTACTAAAATGGTAAATGTGACACCAAGTCCTGCCTCTTCATTCCTCAATTAGCTGCCAACTAAAAAGCCAGTTTGTAAGGTATACAAAATGACACAATCATTACCGGAATCCTCAATTTATACGATAATTCCTCCAAACTTTACGTGATATCTCATTTTTTTTCTAACTGCAGCTAAACGAAAATAAATAGTAGACTTTTTCATGCCACATCCGGTAAATAAACCTTCGTATACCTCGCAGAATAAAGTACTTTGCTTTGTTCTAGAATTCATCCGAGGTTTTCCCCATGCCCAATGGCATTAAAAAATAAATGCTGTGTGCCTATTCCTACGCCTATCAAACTACTTGTGTGGATCTGTACGTATGTCGTTCTTGTAACACGGTTTCTAGCGTGTGGTGTACGTTCTCTGGTAGATGGTCGAGCAACATCCGAGGCATTACTTGCAGTTCCATAAAGTCTTCAGGGCACGCCCACCGCATTTCGAATGTTGGTTCTTGTATGCGCACTTTTCTGTAAATAGAAAAAGAAGAAATCTTTAAGACTTATATTCTCATACAGACAATCTTATCACACTAATATTATAAATGCGATAGTTTGGATGGATAGATGGATGGATGTTTGTTACCTCTTCACGCCAAAACTACTGAATGGATCGAGCTGAAATTTTGCATACAGGTAATTTTAGGCCTGGAATAAAACATAGGCTACTTTTTATCCCGTAAATCAGTTCCCATGGGATAGAAATAACCTCAAAACGTTTCCATAGAAACAACGCGTGCGAAGCCGCGGGCAGAAACTAGTAATATTATAAAGAGGAAAGATTTGATTGTTTGTTTGTTTGTATTGAATAGGCTCCGGAACTACTGGACCGATTTGAAAAATTATTTTACCATTAGAAGCCTACATCATTCCTGATGAACATCTACTTACCGCGGGAAAATGCTTCATTCCTACGGGAAAACGGGTAATAGGACAACGGGTAGTAAGATTGCAGCTAGTGGGATATAAGGGGAGAGAAATGCCGAAGAAAAGATGGATGGATTGCTGAAGTGAAGAGGACATGGGTGAGAAAGGACGGAGATGACGGCTGGTGGAAGAGAAAATACAGGCTGTGCCGGCCCCACTTAGCGTGGGGTAAGGTCCGGATGACGATGAGAATTTTTTTAAGATTCACCAAGAATTTAGGCCACCGGCCGCATTGTTGTTATACATGTCATACGTATCCTACTAATTATTATAAATGCAAAAGAAATGTGAAATTTTTGTTAGGTACCCTCCAAAACTACTGAACAGATCAAAATGAAATTTGCATACATTTAGAATCCAGCCGTTAGGCTACAGGCTAGGGTTTGAGTTATTAAACAATAGGCTACTTTTTTTAGGGCTTCGCCCCCGATTTGAATTTGAAGAATGGTTTGATAATTTACACATCACGTCTAACGAGAAACCAAAACATAGATAAAAAGTCCACTAGTGGGAGGTCTACGTTCAGCAGTGGTCTGACGTTGGCTGGTGTAGTTGTCGTTGGTAAATTATGTATCTGACAAGTAGAGAGAGCCGTTAACGTTTGCTGATCTATGGTGGAGTATCATTATCACTTTGCCAAGGTACAAACTGATACAAGATCGAAAGTTATCACGTGTTTAATCTGGCTGACAGTGTTACTGTGTCAATTTCGCCCAGACAAACGTTGGAATCGAGAAATCCGAAGCTAGTTGCACCCTTGATTGCTGACACAAAACTGCACAACGCAAATTCGTCGACTCTACTTGTATGTTGGTTATTGAACTGAATTGTTTGTTTAGTTGCTGTGGTTGCACACTTCTCTGTGTTGGGCAATGTGACCAACATTGGAGAACATTTTGGAGTTATACACAAAATATGCTCTATATTTCGTAGAACAATGACTAGCTGTGGAATTCTATAGTTCCTTTTGGGAATGTTGGGAGCATTTACCTACCTCTTAAGACATACTTAACATAGTCTCTATACAGTAACATAGACTCAGTCACTTAGGTAAATAAAATTGTTTTGAATAATTTAAAAACCAAATTAGTAAAAACAAAAAGGCACTTCAGCTCAAAGCAAACATTTTTAATTTATCTGCCCTAAGGTTAATGTTTTTAATTAATCTTCCCGAGTAAAACCTCGCCTATAATAAAGTAGGTACCCACACTAACAAGTGCTAATACTCGCGACCTGTTAGCGTGGTAAGCTCTGGGAAGTTATAATAAAATATGGCATTGGAAAGACGTGCTTGAAAACCGCTAGTAAAGCATAGCATGAGTTTTTTGAGATGCTGGAAATCTTTTGAAAATGACATTTTCGGAATCAGAATATAATATAGACATTTAATGGTCCATCCATCCACACATGTAAACCAAAACTTGACCATAATTTCAGCTTATAAGAGTCAAAGCGAGTGAAATAATGCTTGCCATCTCTCGGCTAACATGTGGTGTGGTTGTTCTATTCAGGTAGGTATTGTATACCTATAATTGGAGTTTCCAAGTTGTTCCCGAATGATGGACGTGAATAACCACAGGTATATTGGGTTACAACCGTGGGCGTAGGCGTCGTTCCCTTTGACAGAAAGGTAATTGATTTATTCAAAGTATCCTACCCACTAATAAATGACCTACTGAGTTAGCAGTATCCTACTGTTCCCGCACATATTATTTTGCAATTTTGGACCCACTGGTAAGCGGTTACCTATATGAAAACTTGATTTTTATGTTTGATTTTTATTGATTTTTATGTTTGATTTTTATATTTGTCTGTTTGAGTAGTTAGTCCGTAAAGCCAACATGTGGCTCTGACGGAAGACCAGCGTTGGTTGCTAGCTTGCTAGTCAACCAACCCGTGCTGAGGCAGAGCCACACAGCCGTTTTGTTACTGTTACTGGGTTTACACCTTGTGTTTTAATCTAAGTTAATTATGTATTTTAGTCTAAGCTTAGTATGTGTAAGTTCTGTAACAAATAAATTTATATTCAATTCTATTCTTCTATTCTATAAAACTTTAGTTTCTGGAAAAGCCCGCGTCATGCTAGATCTACAACACACCACCGGGCTTGCAAATCTGGAAACTTATTATTTTTCCGTCAGCTTAAGCAAGACGTGCACTGCATCTCTGTTTACACAATCGTAAAGTTAAAATGCTCGGTCATTTTTCTTGCCTTTCAAATATCGATGACACTTATTCGTGCAGTAACTAATGTATTGCAGTGTTATGTAGATATACTATACTACGCACTCGGAGTGCGTGTAGCACGTAAGATGGTATCGCGGGAGAGCATGACACATACTGTGATCTACACAGACAGATCCAAGTACTAATGATGGTAGTAATGGCAGACCATGATAAATCAGCGGTGGTGTGCACGTACGCGTTATGAGCATTCGTCAGATATATTTTATAGGGTAGAATAGTTTTATATTATTTTATTTTCTGTAGTAAAAAATGTAGTGAAGTAAACGGGATTTAAGAATAAATGAGTGTATACTAATATTTTCTAAAGTAAAATTGCATTTCTTAACGAGAGTTAAGAATAAATGTGTGTATAATAATAATACCTACTCATTCTGCTGATACGAACCAAGAATAAATAGGTTGTATGTTTGGAAAAAACTAAAAACCAACTCCAACTCAAAAAAATCATCTAAATCGGCCCATAAAAATATCCCTATATGTTTGTGCTTATATTACATTTATTTAGCACATAGAACATTACATTAACATAATAAAACAATAACAAATACAAGTAAGTATATCTATTTCTTAAAAATCTAAGCCGTCACCAGAAGGCAGAGTGCCCAGAATGCTAGCAGCATTGCCACGTTAAATGGCAATGCTGATCCATAGATCTAAATATTTTTTTTTTCGTAAAACTCATTCACACTTCGTAAACACTAAACACTTAAGTGTTACGAGGCGTGAAAGTGTTTTTTTTTTTAAATTGACAAACTTCAATTCTCATGACGCCAATACTAAACTAAACTAACCAGCTAACATTCTAATTGAATTCGTCAAATAAAAAAATTGACAGGACTAAAAATGGTGCCGTCCCTGTCACATCCATCGAATTGAAAGAGATGTGGTCATTTTTAGTCCTGTCAATTTAGTTTAGTTTAGGCGTCATCTGAATTGACACCAATGTCTAGCAATTTTCGACACTGACTCGTGCTCCGGGGTTTGAAAAATGGCTGTCCATCTCAATGCATTACAACCCCTGTATAACATAAAAGATGATCTTTCTTGTTTTTTTTTTGTAATATATCGGACTACCTACTCTGTAAAAAGTTATGGTCATACATTACAATCAGTGAGTGAACAATCAATCATCTCACTGTTTTCCTACCCTTAGGGTTGGATTTTTTATTCCAAATTTAAACGGGGCCAACTTCGGGGTCTTCGAAACAAGGAGGAAGTCCTTTTGAAGTGGGTTAAAATAGGTCTCCGATTTATAACTAACATCTTTGTTTAACAGGTCCTGTGCAAGCCATGCCTGAGCGTTTTAATTTTATAACTCTACTAGTTTATGCCCGCGGTTTCGCACGCGTTGTTTCTATAAACGTTTAAAGGTGATTTATATCCCATGGGAACTGATTTATGGGATAAAAAGTAGCCTATGTTTGATTACAGAATTAGAATTAAATGTATGCAATATTTCAGCCCAATCCGTTCATTAGTTTTGGCGTGAAGAGGTAACAAACATCCATCCAGGGGCCCGATTCCCTATGACCCAAGAGATAACATGCCCAAAACGTGTGACGTCACAACGCGTTCCTAATTTATGGATCTACGTTGTCTGAAAATTAAAAAAAATTATTATTATTTTTATTACAAATGTTTACCGCCATTGAGTGGGGGGGGGGGGGGGGGGGGGGGGAATAGGTGGATTTTTAATTTTGATTATGGCTTCACCAGGTTGTGTTTATATCTATTTTGGTATCAGTATGGTATCAGTACTCCCGAGGTATCAGTGGACTCTGATACGTAGTCTTACTCGGATTGTGGCAGCCTCTAATCCGAACGCATTCGTCGGTGTTCGTGTGCGCTCGGACCGCGTTCTACCTTTCAGAGCTAGCTCGTTTACAAGTAGGAGAACAATAGTAAATGGTAACCAAGGCTTCTCGCCTTGGTTACCATTTACTATAGTGCCCAATTGCTATCGAGTGTGTCATTTGAGCCTTAAAACACACGAGGTAAGAATCACTTTCTCCCGAGTGATTGTAACGTAGTAATTTCACCTTTCCCAAAACAACACTTCATAACCAATTTCGGTGCCGTCATAGCACCTATATTGTAATCTACACGCCCCTTACAGATCCTAATCGTTCGCAAAACCATTACCTTAAAAGGTGCGTCACGGCCTCCCGAGCCTCTCATTGGCCGAGAGCTATCGAACGATCTTGGTGCCAGGCAGTGGCATGACACGACTTGTAAGCGTGTGCGTGCTCAACATAAATACCCCCGGCAGGCGTTGCTGCCCGCATTCGACAGACTGTAACTGCTAAAGACGGAAGTCCCGTTTCTCACTAGATTTTTATCTAGAAATTAAATTTCAAGGTGATGTAGCCTACCTACCCTAGTAAATCACCATTCTTGTTATAAGTGTTGTTATTCCCCTAATTGGGTAAGTGTGCACAATTATTAGTTTCGTTAGGATTTCTAGACATTCCATTTAATCTTGTGTGTAACATTATCTAGGTCCACATTTCAGTGCTTGTACCTCTGTCTCCAGAATCTAGCCTTGGTACCTAGCTATGTATCCACGCTATTAATCTGTATTGCACTGCCTACCTACATCTTTGTAATCCACGCCTTGCAGCTTGAATAATAGATGCCTAACCGCTATTGTACCTAGCTTGGGGCAAGATGATGCTGCGTGGATTATCCAGCATTATTGTTATTTTTGTATTATGTAACGCTAGCCATTCACGCTGTGCCTAGGTACATACCTACCTATAATCTAGCAATCACTGTTGCCTACATGCCTACCTAGTTTTAGTTGATGAGCAGTGTTCATTTCTAGCTAGCCTAACTTATGTACATGCCTATGTGCCTGCTTTGCACCTACACGTCTGTGTGTATGCCTATGTGCTACCTACCTACGTAGGTAGATTTAATTCTAATATTCTATCATTGTAAACTCCGATCTGTCTGACCCCTGTCTGACCGCCACACATCATACGATCCATTCTTCCGGCCTTCCTAGTAGTGACGTGGTATCGCCTGCGGCGGTCGAGAACAGGATCATGAATATCGGCAGAGACTATAACTAGAACATTGATTCCAGGGAACCACACTTGGGCTCACCCAACCAAGGCTGGTGTATTAACTCACTCGGCGGACGTGGGAACCCTTTGTCTTCCCCTTCGCCGACTTGGAGGCCATCACCATCCATCTACCTGGAAACAGCCACACCTACCCCGAATCGGCGCTCGCCCTGGACCCGGACCTGCGGCCTGCGTTCCAGAACCATCCGCTACAGGGAAGTGCCGTGTTAAGGCAAAGTGAAAGTTAGGCGGGCCATAGAACCTATACCCTCTTCTTTAATTAATAAATATTTTTTATGTAACCTTATAGGTTACATTGGCGCCCTTAAACGTGGTATTCTATGGCCTAATTTTCACTTCGCATTACGTATTTTGTGTGTGTGTGTCCATTTCTGTGTAAAACGTTTCATTTTATTTTTGTTGAAAATAACTAAGGTGTACCTTGCCACATAACCTGTATTTTTGCTGCGATTGGTTGAACAAATAATTTTGAATGTCAAATAATTCATTTCATTCCATTTATATACCCCGTGCATTAATTCTTGTGTTCAACAATATTCCTTACATCTATACTCATTAATGTTCTAGTTTCCAAGATATTCTTTGTCAACAAAAAGAAAGTTTAAATTTTTTTCTCTGTATTGTAATTTAAATAATACACAAGGTACACACTAGTTGTTAATGTATTTTTTTTTCAGCACTTGTATTTGAATGTTCTTTTTATTATTTTTCTACTTACATTTTTTTTTGACTGACAAATTTAAAATAAGACGTTATTATTCTTAAACATTTTGTAACAGTCGGAGTCTTCTCGTATAGTCTTAACTCTAATTGTGTGCATTTACCCAAATTTTTGTTGTAAAAATGGCTTATCCAATAAAATTTCTCTCACTTCAAAAAACTGAGCTTGAATATGAGGTCCAAATTAGGGGCACTACTCCAGCAGCCACTGTTTTAGACCTACGCAAACAAATAGCGAAGTTAGGGCCTTTGTTCCCATCCGAGGACGTTTTGTCTAGCCCCGTGCCGTTGTCGGAAGACCTCGCCGGTATCAACGAGGTACTTAGCAAAATAAATACTAGCTTAGAATCACAACTAGACAGAAGTTCGGTGTTGCGTACTCAAAATTTACTCAACCACGTTTACCACCGTCTCAATCGCATATCAGGTCTTGACGAAGTCTCACAGCTGGCTTACGACGATTGCCTAGGCCGATTCCAATCATATTTGAAGGCAGTAGACTCATTAAAAGATAGTTCCGTTGATACCTTGATTATGCCGTCAAAAAGCGATGATTTAGACCCCGCTTCGCCTACTCATATAACAGTACAATGCGATCGCGGGATCTTTAACGATATAGGTAAATTAAAATTCGACGGTAAAACTTGTGTTCGCTCATTCATACAGCGCGTTACAGAATTATGCGAGGCTAGAAAAATTTCAGAAGCAAAAATACTGGCATACGCCACAGAGATCTTTACGGGTGATGCTCTGCATTGGTACAGAGCCGTAAAAGATCAACTTACCGACTGGCCCAGTCTTGTCAAACTTTTAAGAGATGATTTCGACCAATCCGACTATGATTACAGATTACTTTCAGAAATTCGTTCTAGAACACAAGGTGAATCAGAAAATATTACTATATATCTGGCAATCATGGCAGGATTGTTTTCGCGATTATCCAAATCCATGTCCGAAGATGATAAATTAGAAATAATTCTCCATAATATTCGCCCCGTCTACGCGAATATTTTAGCTTCCTCACAAGGCATCAGATGTTTATCTGACCTTAAGGAAGCCTGTAGAAATTACGAACAGGTTCAAGCTCGTCTAGCTCATTTTCAGGAACCACCTAAAGTAACTTCAGGCACTCTAGCGCCAGAGTTCGCGTATTCGGGAAATAAAGATAAACATGAAAATAAGACTTCGTCTTACAACAATAATAACTATAATAAATTCAAAAGACATAATAATTTTGGTAGTTACAGTAAAAACTCTACCGAATCCAATAAGACCACAGAGCAAGCAGGCAATCAGCCTCAAGTACACGCATTAGAGGTACCTGATACCAAACCGCGTTACTGTCCAAGATGTCGTGTAAACACACATAATCTGAGACAATGTAAGGATAAAACTATACTTTGTTTTGTTTGTGGTCGCAAGGATGTTAAATCAACGAAGTGTCCAGATTGCTTGGCTAATCGCAAAACTGATTCAAAAAACTAGTTAGGAAGAATTGTGCCGCTGAGTCCACTAGTAAATTTGATATAAAGGACTGGAAAAACTGGTTAAAATTTGTTGCTTCTTTCTTAAAAACCAGCAAATGCGACACAATTCTAAAAAATAATAAAGATAATAGACCTTTCGTTAGTGTCAAGGTTAACGACATCCCTATGTGTGGGCTTCTTGACTCAGGTTCATCCATAACCATTATTGGTAATAATGCTCATAAAGCACTAGTGAATCAAGGATTAGTTATAATCGATGATTGTCAATTAACTGTCTCCGCTGCTGGAGGTCAGAGATTAAACAGTATCGGTTACATTAACTTGCCATTACATTTCGATGCTCAATTTCACATTATAAAAGGATTCGTTATCCCAGAAGTTGATAATGATCTCATTTTAGGTATTGACTTTTGGCGTAGTTTTAAAATTTGCCCTCAATACGTACATACAATTACGGCCGAAAACAATAACCGCAATCATGTCTTACAGAAACCTGTCATACAAGACTATGATACGTTGAGCGAATCAAAGAGAATTATAGCTGACAATATAATTGAACAGTTCAAAAATATTTCTTACGAAACCAATGGCCTAGGTAAAACCAATCTCATTCAGCATCGTATAGACACAGGTGACTCCCAACCCATACGCCAACGCTATTACCGCATGTCTCCCGAAAAACAGCGTATACTGGTAGAACAGGTGGACGAAATGCTTGCTTTAGATGTTGTTGAAAAATGCGAAAGCGCCTGGTCTTCACCAGTGCTAATAGTAAACAAAAAGAACGGTCAACCTAGATTTTGCCTGGACAGTCGAAAGTTAAATTCTGTTACAGTTAAAGACGCATACAATCTACCTTATGTATCGGAAATCCTAGATAACCTACGTGATGCCCGTTATCTCTCTAGTCTAGATCTATCAAAGGCCTTCTGGCAGATTGAAATCATACCAGAAGATAGGGATAAGACCGCGTTCTATGTTCCAAACCGCGGTACGTTAAGATTTAAACGAACAGCTTTTGGATTGACTAACGCACCCGCTACTCAACAAAGGCTAGTAGACCTTCTTTTTCGCGAGTTTGATTTGCACGTATTTGCATATTTAGACGATATTATCATAGTAAGCTCGGATTTTGATACTCATGTCACGCTATTACGCAAAGTCCTCGAAAAATTACAAAAAGCTAACTTAACAGTAAATCTAGAAAAATGTAACTTCTTTCGCAGTCAGCTTAAATACCTAGGCTATGTAGTTGATCATTGTGGACTTCGGACCGATCCTGAAAAAGTGGAAGCTATCCTTAACTATCCGACACCTACCTGTCGTAAGGACTTAAAACGTTTCCTCGGGACAGCTACTTGGTACCGACGCTTTGTCCCCAATTTCAGCACCATAGCAGGTCCTTTGAATAAGTTGACTTCATTAAAGAAAGGTGGTCCACCTTTTCTTTGGACTTCGGAAGCGGAAACAGCCTTCCGTAAGCTCAAGGAATGTTTGGTTTCTGCCCCAGTACTTTCCTGCCCTGATTACGACAAGCCATTTGAAGTTCATACAGATGCAAGCAATTACGGGGTTGGTGCTATGTTGACACAGTCAATTAATGGCAAAGAACATCCGATTGCTTATATGAGCAAGTCATTAACAGGAGCAGAGAAAAACTACAGTATAACTGAGCGAGAAACTCTAGCCGTTCTAATCGCTTTGGAACATTGGAGGTGCTACTTAGAGAATGGCAAGCCATTCACTGTCTACACTGACCATAGTGCATTAAAGTGGTTTCTGTCTCTAAGTAACCCCACTGGTAGGTTGGCTCGCTGGGGAGTTCGCTTGTCTGCGTTTAACCTTAACTTTAAACACCGCCGTGGCGTAGATAATGTAATACCAGACGCTCTCTCTCGCGCCGTGCCCATAAGTGCCATCAGCACAGCCGATTCTTTCTCGAAAACGAATGACACCTGGTATAAAAACATTTTTGACGGTTGTTCAAAGAACCCTGGAAACTTTCCCAATTTCCTTATAGATAACGGAGTACTATATAGAAATTGTAAAAATAAACATGAACTAACAGCAGAGTTTTCCTGGAAAGAAGTAGTTCCATCAGAGTTACGCGTTGACATAATCAACGAAAATCATAGCGAGCCAACGGCTGGCCATCTCGGTATATCAAAAACATATCGGCGTCTTACGTTAAAATACTATTGGCCAGGTATGTTCCAAAATGTAGTAAATTTTGTTAGTACATGTAATAAATGTTTATCATATAAAGCTCAAAATCATCAGACTTTAGGCAAAATGGGACGTCCTAAACAATGCTCCCGGCCATTTCAGATGATCTCCATAGACCTCATGGGTCCCTTACCTGTAAGTAGAAAACAGAATAACTACATCCTCGTAGTAACTTGTTGTTTCTCGAAGTACTGCCTAATCTTTCCAATTAGACGGGCTACTTCCGATGTTGTAATTAAATGCTTAGAAACATCAGTTTTTCTAGTGCATGGCATTCCACAGACCATATTTATGGATAATGGCAGCCAATTTATTAGCAAAGAAATAGATAATTTTTTTAAGAAATATAAAATTCCTAACGTTTACTTCACACCTAAATACACCCCTCAGGTCAATACTGTGGAACGTCACAATAGGACCATAATTACATGCATTTCTACTTTTGTCGATGACGACCACAGAACTTGGGACATTTTTATTCCCAAGATACAATTTGCGATAAACAGCTCTGTTAGCGAAGCTACGGGTTATTCACCTGCGTTTCTAGTCTTTGGTAGGGAACTAGTAAGTTGTGGATCACACTACACCGACTTCGATCTTGGAAATGAACTCCTGTTCCTTCCCCGTGATATCTATGCAGATAACCTAGGAGGTCTATCAAAAATTTTTGACCAGGTACAAACAAGACTTTGGCAAGCACATCAAAAAAACACTTCTCGTTATGACCTACGTCGTAAATCAGCTGAATTTAACGTAGGCGATATCGTAATGAAAAGAACGTTTATTCTTAGTGATAAAGATAAGAATTTTAGTAAAAAACTTGCACCTAAATTCATTAAATGCCGAGTTAAATCAAAAAAATCACCCCTCGTCTACATTCTAGAGGACTTGTCGGGAAAGGACTTGGGCACCTGGCATATTAAAGACCTAAAGCTATACGGTCGTTCATCGTTAATTAACTAACTTCCTACTACTATTGGCTAGCATTGCCAACCAATTAAATTAGTAATTCTATTTATTCCCTCTAAATAGACTAGCGACATTCCTTTCATTACGTTTCTTGAGTAAAATAAATAAATAAAGGAATCATCCTAGTAAATTAGTTATCGGTAAAACATTTTTATTCTCTTATTAACAAATGTTTTACCAAGCAATTTTTGCTGAATGTAAAAATTTTTTTTTATTTTTAAAGAATTTTATTGCCTTAGGGAATAAAATCCTTGGTATGTCAGCGGGATATGTAACGTAGTAATTTCACCTTTCCCAAAACAACACTTCATAACCAATTTCGGTGCCGTCATAGCACCTATATTGTAATCTACACGCCCCTTACAGATCCTAATCGTTCGCAAAACCATTACCTTAAAAGGTGCGTCACGGCCTCCCGAGCCTCTCATTGGCCGAGAGCTATCGAACGATCTTGGTGCCAGGCAGTGGCATGACACGACTTGTAAGCGTGTGCGTGCTCAACATAAATACCCCCGGCAGGCGTTGCTGCCCGCATTCGACAGACTGTAACTGCTAAAGACGGAAGTCCCGTTTCTCACTAGATTTTTATCTAGAAATTAAATTTCAAGGTGATGTAGCCTACCTACCCTAGTAAATCACCATTCTTGTTATAAGTGTTGTTATTCCCCTAATTGGGTAAGTGTGCACAATTATTAGTTTCGTTAGGATTTCTAGACATTCCATTTAATCTTGTGTGTAACATTATCTAGGTCCACATTTCAGTGCTTGTACCTCTGTCTCCAGAATCTAGCCTTGGTACCTAGCTATGTATCCACGCTATTAATCTGTATTGCACTGCCTACCTACATCTTTGTAATCCACGCCTTGCAGCTTGAATAATAGATGCCTAACCGCTATTGTACCTAGCTTGGGGCAAGATGATGCTGCGTGGATTATCCAGCATTATTGTTATTTTTGTATTATGTAACGCTAGCCATTCACGCTGTGCCTAGGTACATACCTACCTATAATCTAGCAATCACTGTTGCCTACATGCCTACCTAGTTTTAGTTGATGAGCAGTGTTCATTTCTAGCTAGCCTAACTTATGTACATGCCTATGTGCCTGCTTTGCACCTACACGTCTGTGTGTATGCCTATGTGCTACCTACCTACGTAGGTAGATTTAATTCTAATATTCTATCATTGTAAACTCCGATCTGTCTGACCCCTGTCTGACCGCCACACATCATACGATCCATTCTTCCGGCCTTCCTAGTAGTGACGTGGTATCGCCTGCGGCGGTCGAGAACAGGATCATGAATATCGGCAGAGACTATAACTAGAACATTGATTCCAGGGAACCACACTTGGGCTCACCCAACCAAGGCTGGTGTATTAACTCACTCGGCGGACGTGGGAACCCTTTGTCTTCCCCTTCGCCGACTTGGAGGCCATCACCATCCATCTACCTGGAAACAGCCACACCTACCCCGAATCGGCGCTCGCCCTGGACCCGGACCTGCGGCCTGCGTTCCAGAACCATCCGCTACAGGGAAGTGCCGTGTTAAGGCAAAGTGAAAGTTAGGCGGGCCATAGAACCTATACCCTCTTCTTTAATTAATAAATATTTTTATGTTAACTTTACCCATCGTCTTTGTATTCAATTTCCACGATAGGGTACCTGTAGGTTACATGATACATAGTGTTTTATACTGCACATTCGACGAAAATCATCGGTTTAGAACAGTTTCTCTATCTTGGTATGCAATAGAGTATTTGTATTGTATTGTATCAGTAAATTCAAATTGTAAACTCAAATGTAGCAATAAATCCACGCACGTGCGATTATGACATGGTTCTTTTTTGAATTATTGTTCTGAATACGGGAGAGGCCGATATATGGCGGATTCGGAGTAAAACTTTTTGTATTTGACCTTTTAGTCCCACGTAATTCTGGTCCCCCCAGACCAGTTTATTCGTTAATGAATTTCCTCGCCGAATAAAAAAAGGGTACCTTCTCATTGGCCTGCGTGAGGTCTCTCTGCGCCTGCGTGAGTCTCTCCCGCGTGCGCTGCAGGTCCTTCCTCAGCGTCGCTAACTCGACCGAAACGGCGCTGCGGCGTGACTTGCACAATTCACTCTCACACTCGCTTCTGGTAGAACAAAAGGTTTAGAATTTTAAAATCACACTAAATTATACCTGCGAAAGTTTGGATGTTTAGATGTTTGGATGGATGTTTGTTACCTCTTCAAAGTATAGCGACTGAACGATCGGTCTGAAATTTTGCATAGATTTAGCTCTAAGCCTGGAATCAAACATAAGCTACTTCTTATCACTTAGCCTCCAGTAAGCAGAGGTCCGCCATCTTGGATATGCGCATCTGTGAAACCACGTAGTGTCCCCAAGACGCTGGCTGCATTGCCACGCTGTAATGGCAATGCTGATGCGCTGTGCAGATACTCACCAGCTCTCGGGTCACGCGTCGCTTCGACCAGACGCTCAAATAATTTTTAAAAAACCTGAAGAGCCTCGGTACCCCACGGACATAGGGTCTCGACTCTAAGGGGAGCAAATGTGTAGGCTCTGTCGAGACCTGCATATCAAGTGTGTTTTGGTAGACGATGCTCTTCGTTCGGACCTCAATTCGACCTCGACATCTTAGGAAGCTAGTTTCGACTGGTTGGATGGTCGAAGAGTGGTAATTCCAAATTAAAAAAAATATTATTTGATATTCTGACTATTAAATGATCAGTTACCTGTGTATTGGTGTGGTAAGGCGGGGGCGGCGTCCCGGGCGGCGGCGTGTCTCGGGACTCCGCGCGCCCGCTGTGACTCACACTTAGAGGCGAGGGGATGCTGGTGAACGCTACAACAATACAACAACTTAGGTTTCATCCTATTCATATTTTAAATATGAAGGTTTGTACCATAGATCAAGGAAAACAATTAATTATGTCCCGAAAGGATCTTTATAAATCAACGGATACGTCCCGGCACCGGGCACTCTAATCCCAAAGGAATTGAAACGGATCTAATGAAACGATACGAAAAAAACACGCTACATCTCCGATGCCCTACAATCATTTTAACTTTTTTCCGACGTTCGCTCTCGAGGCGCATTTTTTTATTTTTAATTCTGTCTCTGGACTTGTGTTTCTTTTCTATTTTGTTGCCTTTTCATAAATATTTTAAAATCGGATTCAGCCGGGGACAGGCGAGGCGAATGGATTAGGATTTAGATATTTTCGGCCGAGTAATTTATGCCCCTCTTTGTTGAGATATGAATAATGAGAGAGCATGATACACGCTCGCTCGCCCGCGCGCCGCCGCCCGACGTCGTCGTTGTCCATCTCTTGTTATAAGTTCCGCTTTATATTATTGAGGAGGGTGTTTGTTTTCCTCCTAAACGGTCATTAGATAGGTTTGTTAGCTGCCAATCGACAGGTCACTAAACTTATCGTGTTGTTTTATTTCCCTGCGTGCATTTGAATACCGTGCCTCGAATAGTAATGGCCGATATTCCTCAATTTATTGTAATCCAATTTTAAATCGGCCCATTTAAATTCCTATACAAATGATCTCGACCATAAAGTACCAGCAGCTATTCCAAATATGTTCCTCGTTTAAAAAGCCCTTAACGAAATTATTAATACTGGCAACAAAAAAGGGTCAAGTCGATGATTTACCGACGTCAATTTTGACAGGTCGTAGTTTTGTTTGACCAAAATTATAGTAATTTTGATAAAATACCCATCTACTTAAAATAAACGCTTCTTTAAGAAACGAAAAGAGGTTTTATAATAGTGCAAGAATGTTTGGAATGTTCTTCCTTTGCTGCATACTTGTCACAGCTAATAACCTTATCGGTAAGTCAAAAAATACATGTGTTTTGGTTTTGTACAACATAGTTATCGATAACTTTGTTATCGTGAAGTTTGTTTACAGTGATAGTACGAAACTAACATGATCAGCTATTCCTCGTGTCACTTTCTTTAAAAAAAAACTAACTCTCCGAGTTAAATATTAGCATCATGTTAATCCTTAACTTAATAAACTCTAATTATAAAAGACCAAAAAAATACGAATAATTTACGTATAAAAATATATTTAAACCAAAAGGAATATTGTAGTGTAACCATAAAGGTAAGCTAAAGACCAAAATCATATTTTTAGTCTACATGTCGCGAGAAAGTAGATACTAGAGTGCATAAACTCATAAAGAGAGTAAGTGAAAGTTTTGAATCATACCCGACTTCAGTTTAATTCAAGAACACAGTAAGTTCTTTGATAGTTTAACTACTTTATTATACCTACTTGTTATTGACCCAGCCTACAGACACATAAACACAGAGCCAACAGAATACCAGACTAGACGCAGCTATACCGTAAAATGAATCATTTTCAGGTCAATGTTCAGAGGAAATCCGTGTGCGATGTAACAGTTACCCAAATTAAGACGTCATGACAATTGGTTTCACTAATAAATGCTCCAAGTGTAGGTGTTACGTGCTTGTTACTTCAGTTTCAATTTCGCAAATTCTTTTATTGTTGTGTTTGTTATTGTCAGGAGAGGGTTCTTATGAAAGAAAAAATTAAGAAAGTTGGAAACATAAATTTCAACGCGGGCGTAGCCGCGGAGCGCAGCATTTATATAGTATTTACAATTGAAACAATTGAGCTAACTGCAGACTGTTGCAAACAATCTACAGGTAGCGCAACTGATCCACATCGGAATCCACCAGTCGTCGCGTCCCCAAGACGCTGGCTGCATTGCCACGCTGTATGGCAATGCTGATGCGCTGTGCCAGATACTCACCAGCTCTCGGGTCACGCGTCGCTTCGACCAGACGCTCAGATATTTTTTTAAAAACCCAAAAGCTCGGTGTGATAAATGGTTTGAATTTGATAATTTGTATTAGCTACATAATAATGCACACAGATCCCATGTTCAATCCAACGATCCTATCCATCCACGGTTGCGGCTGGTAGAGATATCGCTCTTGAGCGATAAGACCGCCAATTGTCACATTTTTTGTAATTTTTATTTTGTTTGTTATTTATTTCAATAACTGTGCAATAAAGATTTTTCTATGCACTTATAAGTCGTGTAGATACACGACTTCGATATTTATTACAGAAATAACTGAATTAGAATATCCCTTCTTTGTTTTTCGTAACTTCAATTTAGTATTAGATTTATTTTGAACTAGTTTCTGCCCGCGGTTATACACGCGTATTTTCAGTATAATAAGTAGCTTTTTATCCAAGTTAGGCTATGTTCTAAATGTACGCCAAATTTCATCTTGATCTGTTCAGTAGTTTTGGAGATCCTAGGTAACAAAAATTCAGATTTCACAAACTTTCGGCTTTATAACATTAGTACGATTTCTAACTTGGGCCCGCGCGATTCAAAATATTTCGCGTCGAAGTGGAACTAACTCTTAGTTTTACTAAGGTTTCGGTGAGTCATTTATTTTCAACTAAAAAACAGAATGTGTCTGTCTTTAAAACATAAAGCTTTATAGATATTTACTAGCTGCATTCTATCTCTCATTCATACTATCCGTTGTCCTATTACCCGTTTTTCCGTAGGAATGAAGCATTTTCCCGTGGTAAAAAGTAGCCTATGTTCATCAGGAATAATGTAAGCTTCTAATGGTAAAAGAATTTTTCAAATCGGTCTCGTAGTTTCGGAGCCTATTCAATACAAACAAACAAACAATCAAATCTTTGTGGATCTGGGGTCATTTGCAACACTTTTTCCCCCACACTTTTTGACCCCAGCTAACTGTAATTTTTTTTTTTGTCGGACCATCCACCAAACACCCTGTATTAGTATAGATTTAGTGCCTTTTCACACGTCTCGGTCGCCGGGAACCCGACGGCCTTTCGGCCTTCACACGAACCGGCGTTATTTGCATACGTTTCGCCGCCCGGTACCCGGCGCCGGCTACCCGGCAACCGGGGCGTGTGAAAAGGCACTTACAGTACCGTTATATACTTAAAGACTCTTCGTCTCTCAACTTCTGTCAGTGATGTTTAGGTCACAATAAGTATACTTATTTAAAATCAGATGCCGTGGACCCTCTCAGTTTTAAGTATTTGATAACACGCTATGCAGTTATCATTTTTGTCCATATTAACCACACACAACGGTTATCATATCACATACACAATTTAGAGCATTTAAATCTTCTAACATACACTATCTTCTTCTAACCTACACCAAAAATCTAAACTTTCATGAATTTCCCTGATTTCTGTGAACCATCGTGTCTGAAAAAGCCAGTTTGATCATACCTTTGATCATCCTCAACTAGATATCCACTTGATCTTTGATAAATGAGCTGTCTTCACACGTGATTTACAGCTCGGACCACAAATTCAGTTGTAGTCTATACTAATGTGTATTAAAATATTATAAAGAGGAAAGATTTGATTGTTTGTTTGTTTGTATTGAATAGGCTCCGAAACAAATGGACCGATTTGAAAAATTCTTTCACCGGTAGGAAGCTTACTTTTCAGGGAGTGACATAGGCTATATTTTATCCCGGAATTTCCACGGGAATGGGAACTACGTGGGTGAAACCGCGGGGCGATCGTCTAGTAACTAATAAACGTTGTTTCTACGTGATTAATAAGGCGTCAGATGCTCAATTGGCAGTTACATATGTTTATGTAACTTCACTGTCTTGCATAAATAAGCAACGAATTGATTCGAATGGACGGAATAATCAATTAAGTGGATCTAGTTTGCAAAAGCGCAAGATCTCGATTGGTTTTGATCGGTTTGGTGAAGACGAAAGAACTCAATTGGGCAAGAATACTGGGTCGGTGAGACAGCATATAAATACTTTATTATACTTTACCTATTTTGACTGCCTCGCTGGTCTAGCGGTCAGCTTTTTCAACTGCTGTTTATTAGGTACTGGGTTCAAATCCCGGGTCGGGCCAGGGTTTTTCTAGCAAGAAAAATATTAGCACGCCAACCCCCTGCAAAAACATGTGTTTTTGGTTGACAGGTAGAAAATGCCTCGGCATTAAGCCCACCCTTTGTACCTCAGTGTAATCAAGGTTTAAATAAATAAAAAACAGAGTAGCAGCCCAGAGTCAGGAAGTTGGCTGTTACACCCCCGCGCCCCGGAAAGCACGTTAATCCGTTGGTCCTGCACTAGACCTCTCCCCGGCCGCCGTGTTGGTAAGTACCTATCCAAATGTTTAGGCTTTGTTCGAACTATTTAGTAGATGGTTTATGTGAAGTTTGCACAAAATCGGTCGAGCGGTTCTTCATTTAACACTTTTTTTGTAACAAATGAAAATGAATTCAATAAATGGCGGATCATTTTAGAGGAATTAAAATGTGAGAGCGGTACGAAGTTCGCCAGGTCTGCTAGTACATAAAGTATATAAAGTATAATAATGTACCTAAGTTATCTATTACCTACCTGTGCTATAACTATAACACAAGTTCTGATTACTTTGGGAAGTTGGACACGGATGCTCTGTGAATTAATAATAATAATAATAAAAAAGCTTTATTGCAGGAAAGATTAGTATAAGTGGTCTAAGGTAGGTACAAGAAGTTCTTATAGACTAACTATCATATCCTGCAATTGGCGGTCTTATCCCTTGCAGAGATTTCTTCCAGACGACCATAATTGAAGGAACCCTGTATCTTAGTTATCAATCATTATTTATTTATCAATCATTATTTATTTATGTAGAAAAAGTTTGTATGTTTGTTTGATTAAAATGAGCAAGTAGAATATATTCCCCTGGACTTCAGGATCATTCTTAAAATCATTTATATCTCTGGATCTTAATACTTTTTTCTCGGGTATTAAGTAGGTTTAAGCTTTAAAGGAAGACCGTCTAAGAGTCTGCAATGTATCAACAAACCGTAAAATTTTATATTAAGTCTCTTAATAATTTCCCGACGAGGAAAATCGTTATAAAAATTTAGTACCTACGTTTAGTAGGGTTTTCTGGGAGTTAATTTTAATAAATTTGCAAGAATGTTTCGTTTGCGTTATTTATCAAGGAGGTTAAGTACAATAAACTTCTTAGGTATAAAATAAACAAATCATTCTATGCATCTAAAAAAAAATGCTGGATAATTGGACTTAGGCTGAGAACAAATGAGTTTTTCAATCATAACTCCATAAAAATATGAAAAATAAAATACTAGGTGGATTACAGTATTATGGATCTAACTCACATTTAAGGTTTTTCTTGCATTATGGAACCAGTCAGTTTTTACCACAAAAAAGCTTAAATATTAAGGTTTTCCATTGAAATTTGTAGACCGAACGTAACAAAGCCGACCGGCTGTGAACATTTCAATGTTTATATTACATCATTTCAGTATCTTTAGGAGCACTGAGAATAAATTAAATTATAGTTTCCGCATGAACTCACCGAAGCCGTTTTGCCGTTCTTGCTGGTAACCTTCAACAGGGAGCCTTCGTAGCCCTACAAACGAAACATAATGGTTATTTAACGTTATCTAAACAATCCGTTTCAGCTAACTTACACACATTAGAGGGAAGTTTTATAGACTTTGTACGCAGAGGGAAAATTACCCAAATTGCCCGTCGTGTCATCCGTGTCATAGTGAAATTCAGATTATACGGCGAACTGAAAAATGGTTCTACACGGGGCCTGGCACGGGCGTAGCACGCGATCGGCGTTCCCTCGGTATAACTTCGAGCACCTTTATGTTTGCGGCGCCGTCCGTACCAGCCGGATCAAGTGTAATCCCCCTTATCGACAGACAAAATCGATTCAATCCGAATATTACGAATCGGAGCATGACATTTGATATTTACGGCGCTGTAATCCCGTTTTTATGATATTGTAAATATGTTATTTGCTGTAGGCTTGTTCTTGCTCGGTCAGTAAAGGGATCGCTCCGAACTAGTACAATTGTACTGAAGTACTAGTTCGGACTTCTAGTACTATTAGTACCCTGCTCGGCAAAATTTTCGAGTCGATTTAATTCTCCGAAATACGCAATTGTTATGTTTTGTTACGTTTTTTTTGGGCGGGAACAACAACGGCTGGGGTTTCCTTTGGGAAAACTAAAATATATCTATAACCTGGGTTTTTTTCTGTAAGCAAATATTTGATTTCATTTTTGATATTTGATTTTTGATTTATAAAAATACTTTTCATATTACTCTATACTCAATGATTTATTAAAAACAAACGAAACAAACAAGAATACGAACGAAATTCGCAAGAAAAGTCGTTCCTTCCTTGCTCGCAACAAAATTCATACAAGGTAAATTAAACAGTTCACTTACAGTTGAAAACATAAAATAAAAACAAGGAAAAATGATCTCTACGCTAAACAAACAAAGTTCATCTTTCTATTAGTTACCGAATGTTTTTAAACTGGTACCTTTGACCCAATGCTGACAAATTACCAAAAATAGCAATCCAGTCGAGTAATGTTGACACCCTGACATGAGACTAATTATAAGGAGTTTGAGCTCTACAAAATTTTGCAGCATTACATTACATGGCCGAAGCAAACAAATGCATATCTCCGTCTCTTTTACTACAACGGATTATGCGCTGTCTATCTCTGTTCTTCCTTATCCTTTCTTTGTCTTGCAATGCTGTCCGACATAATGTAACAGTAACCTAAAGGAAACATGAGTACTACTGAACTAGAGAACTAGATGTATAACTCTGTCTCTTTTAGTACCGCGGATTTATACGTTTTCTATCTCTGTTCTTCCATAATGATTCCCTAATAGTTCTTTTCTTCTTGCTTTTAGATTTTAAACTTTACGGCATACAAAATAAGATCTTTTTAGTTTAGTTGTTCCGAGATTTCTTGACTGATGAGCAAGTGTACTAGTGTACTGCTAGGAACGAGTTTAGCTGAATAGCTCCTATTAGTTCACATGTGGGAACTAGTTCTTTTTAGGACATTGTGTCTGAACTACACAAGACTAATTTGCTGGCCTTTACCCTTGCTCGAGTGATTTTATCATTCAACTGATAAATACCTCTCTGCATTGTTGATGAGAGAAATTCTCAGTGGTTTGACGGAGCAGAGGTAAGTAGGTGCTTCGCTTGCTCTTTCGAGATCGAGACCTCTATCAAATCAAACTGAGGTAATGCAACGGGGTCGAAGCCACCCAGAAACATCCTTAGAGAAAAAGAAAACATTCTACGATAATCATTTTATTTTGCAGGAAAAAAGGTGTACAAAAGGTGAATGGTTAAAGCTTATCCTATACTTTCTGCCTCGTCGAGGCGTGGAAAATTAAGTTACCTATAAATATATTACTTACAAATTTGCTTGCAAAATAGAAATTTATTTTACTACGATAGTACGTAGATGTTTCATCGTAGAATGTTTGATTTATTTCTTCGGTGAAACAATACCACAAACAATAATTGCTTGAATTATCAACTGAAAGTTAACCAAGTTTGCCTGCATCTAGATTTCCATGTGACCCTGAAAAGGCCGTAACACTGTTAGGCGCCGGAAATAGTGCTTGATCGTTGACGCTCTAATTCGAGATGCTTTGAAAACAGTTTGGTTTATTGCTTTGCTATCGTTGTTCACTTATACACCATCCAGATTCTGATTATTTATCAAATCCGCAATCTGTAAGGTGGTTCTAAGATCAAGTTTAAAACTGAACTAAAAAGCGGGTCCTTTTGTTTCTCGTTCAAAGGCTGCTCTGGGGCATTAGAAACGTATGGTTTAAGGAGAGGGTATAACATAGGGCCATAACGTCTAGATATTCAAAGTGTTTCTTGATCTGAGGTCAAGTGAGTAAGAGGGGTGCGAGAAGCGCAGAACCCGAAAGATCGGCGTGATAAAAAAGAGGCACACCACAGCCGGTGGGCGAATTGTGGGGATGTTGAGTTGGCGATGCAGCTGAGAAGATGAAATATACATACCTAAAAGTAAAGGGTCTAATTTTCACCTGTAGGTATGTGACGAATAGCACGGATGCCCACGTCGGCCCTGCTGGCATGTTGGCGGGCTGCCAGCACCGCGGCATGCGATATCCCATCGCTCACAAATTGCTCTGAAATGTTAATGGACATGACGAAATGCAATGAATTCTTTGGAATACAATCTTTACTGATGAATCCTGGTGGCTTACCTTATGTGAAGGCGACGATTTTTAATTCTAATTACTAATCTAGTGGCGTTCCACCGCAATTACCTACAACAATTTGTGAATCCGGAAGAAAACGGCGATATCCACACAATAGTTGTAAAAATAGACCTTATTTAATAGCGGTCACAACTTTAGGATGTCTCTAATACAAATGTCAAAGGTACAAAATAAAGTTGTCCCTAGAATCACCCCTTTCGGCTTAAATATGGCACCCTAATATCTATCTAAATAAAAACTACCAACGACTTCTTTTTAATTCGTCGTCACAAACTGTCACTGCGCATTTTCCAAACTACCACGATAAATAGATCTAAAAAAGGTGGGTGTTGTTTTGAATTTCAGTATGCCTACGTGACGCCCAGTAATTATCGAGAGGCACGTCGTTAGATCTATTTTAATAGTAGTCACAAGTAACAGATTTATAGCGATAGAGCATGTCAATGACCTTCTATTTCTGGTCCATTCTCAGGCGGAATCTTCTGATTCATGTCTTAAAGTTATGTGATGAGATCTTATCTCGCAATCGATATTGTAAAAAGTGACATTCTAATCGGGAATGCAATTGAAAGTGAGATGCGAAGTTGATGCTTTTTGACCCACACTATGATTGTGTCCTGCGCATCTCGCTAGTCTCCGATGACACTAGCCGCCGTGGTCGACTAAGAGGACATTATTACACTAAACACGTAAATTATATTTAATTTTTTAGTATACATAGAAAACATCCAGAACACTGGTAACAAATTATCTGCCGATCGTACTAACAGCTGGAATTTAACCTCCTGCGTCGCAGTCTACCGTCGTCCGCTGCGCCACTTAGGTCGTCAATATTATGGTCATGTTTTTTGATTCTGCAAAATTTTTAGCTCATCTTTTGCTAATAACTTTTACAGAATTTATCCGTTAGGCATAGAACGAAGTTATTTTCAGCGGATTCTTTATCAGTCGGCGTGGGCGACGCTAAAACATTTCAATTTGAATGAAAGTTCCAGTGGCATGCGAGTCTGCTTCATATCGATTTTTTTGTCTGACTTTGAGTGGTATTCGATGCGTAAACGGCCAAGCACGAGTCATCTCCTCTGTCGAGGGTAATAAGCTTTAGTAAACACCAGCGTCGTCTGGGAGAGGCCTATGTTCAGCAGTGGACGTATACGGGCTGATGATGATGATGATGAAACACCAATATTACTTATTATCTAAAACATTGCACCATACGGTTTGTTAGAATAATGAAGGTTAGTCCGGTGAAGTGTTCACTGTCGAATAAAGATGCTACTAAAAAACCGCAAATTGAAAAGAAATAAATTTAAAAAAGAATGAGGATCATAATTTATTTCTTGTAGACTCTGTGAAGTGCCTAAATGAACCGGTGCACTACGCAATTCACTAGAGATGTATTTTGAGGTAGGTTACGATTTTACGACAATATGTTTTCAGTTCATCGTGTCAGATGCACCATTATCATTTTATTACTTAGATGTATTTATTTTCTTCAATGCTTGCCAAACTCTCTATTCCCTTACTCTCACAATCTGATGGGACGGCAGACCAACACGACCAGGGAGAGGTCAGGCGCGGGACCACAGCACCACCAACCCAGCACGAAAATGTTATTTCAAATATGGGCTTTACTCGTAGAATGTCGATGCATTTCATACTGACGGCTTCAGATGACAGACAGCTCGCGGGCCACTCGATTGAAGTTTGTGGGAAGCCATTTTTAACCCCCGACGCAAAAACAGTGTTATAAGTTTAACGTGTCTGTCTGTGTATCTGTGTATTTGTCTGTGGTATCGTAGCTAGCAAACGGATGAACCGATTTTCGTTTAGTTTTTTGTGTGTCATAGATAATTTTATCCCAAGTGCTTTTAGCCATGTTTCATGAAAATGTATTCAGCCAATAAACGTCGGCGGGTTTTTTTTAATTTTAATTTGGTCTTGCGTCACTGTTAAATGTATTTAAATAACGAGATAACGCCCATATTTGATAGCAAATTGTGGTGCTTGGAAGCGGCGTTGTATTAAAGTGTGCAAATTATAAATAAATAAATAAGTTAGTAATAGAAAAGCCCTCACCTCACCTCACCTCACCTCAACAGCCTATATTGGTCCACTGCTAAACGCAGGCCTCCCTGATAAGCGCCTCATTGACGTTTATCTCACTGGAGATGCCCATAGTCCCCACGCTGGGTATGCGGGTTGTCTCGATTCCCTTACTCGAATAGAGTAAGGGAATTGAGTGCACCTGTGTTTGCGCACATACATTTGTGACTGGCCGCCCCGCCACGCGAGAATTCGCTAGAAGGTATTTTATACAAAGCTCCATGTATAAACTAATACATACATTGTATTAACTTACATTAAAGGTGTGTGAAGCATTTTACATTCTGTGGTAAGATGAAGGTAGATGGACAATCGGACATATTCGGCAAATTCCGTGATCATTCGGGAAAGATTCGGTTACGGTCAAAAGATTAATGGCACCAATTAGCAGGACCATAGCGTGCCAATTCCCGGTTTTCCAATTTCGCGAGGGTGGTTTGGGATCATTTTACACCTGGACCGGACGGGCTGATGTTTCGATAATATTTACACACTGTTTTCAACAAACAAGGGTTGTTTGTACAGGCTGCGGGCTTTTTACTGATTGGTTATTTTGCTGGTGAATTTTGATGATGAGTTTTGGTTGCACTGAATAAAATACAGCAGCAGCTTTTTGTAAGCACCGTTTATATAGCTATTTGGTATTATTATGGTAATTCCAAATGGTTTCGTGAAGATCTCACGCTTTTTCGGGAAAAAAACTGCCAGTAATGTTTAATTTAAAACCCTTAGGCAACCTGCGATTTCATAGTAAAATATGGACTGGGAAAGCGTCTAACCACTTACAAAATAAAATGGGATTTTCCTCTAAAAATGTTCTCTGAGTCCTAAAACAATTAAGTACCTACGTTTCACCGCTTATTTTACTTTACACTGAACATTTTTACCTTTCATCATAAAGGTGGCTTTTCATGTGTTCCATTTAGGTAAGTACGCGTATGAGAGCCTATGTATTATACCTATACCAGAGATAGGTAGGTAAGGTACGGTTCGTTACAAATCGTTTAATCCCCCACCGTGAAAAGGCTTGCCCGAATTCTCTATTTGATAAAGCTCGAAGACTTTTATGTGGAGGATTTTACCTGTAACATAAAACTGTCTAAAGATACCCGCATCTTTGCCAAGCACCATTGATTTCGTAATGTTCATGTTTTAGCAGTTATTTTAAAATAAGGTAATGGATTGGATTAGAATCTCATTGACTCTTGCCACCGTGACTTGGTCAAGTCGAGTTTATTTCTCCCCGATTTGATTTTTGGTGTTTCATTTCAGCTTGTGAGTCAATTGATTTATAAAGTCTATTTACCTAATTGATTATTTGATCAACTGCCAAACTTATAAATTCCGAGTAACTGATTTACCACAGTTAATTGTTCTTAGTAACTAGACGTTTTAGGAGAGTTGACTCGACAAGCACATTTATATTTCTGTTACGTTATATTTCATTTTGTTTAACTTATATTTAGAAAATAATTTGTTGTTTATACAATAGGACTGATATGTTAATGAATATAACAAAAGTCCTTAAAAAAAATTTGAAAAAAAAGAAGACGTGATGTCTCCAAGCATGCTACCAGATTAGAAGATCTTAGTTACAGCGTATAATCCGCTTTTAGCTGGATTATCTTTCGAAAATCAACACTACACGAAAACTTTCTACTAGCGGTCATGACTTCCAAATTTTACGATTCAAATCATTCTCTAGAGAGGCCATTTTTGCAATTTACTTCGGACCGCAATGGTAAAACGCCGAATATAGTCATTGGGTGGGAGTAAAAAGATGGTCGGAGCGGAGTGGAGCCATCTAACCCTTGCGAGATGAGAAGCAACTAGTCTCTTAGTGGCGTATGGACGTGTGGGAAAGCCGGGATAATTTTGGAAAGGTCGGAAAAAAATTCAGGTTTTTAAGCTCAGGAAAAAAATTCACGTTTACCCCGGCAACCGCTGGGGTAAACGTGTTCTTGAGTGGAGACCACGACTCGGCAAACGTAGTGTAGGACGCCCTCCGGCCAGGTGGGATGACGATCTGGGAAAGACTGCAGGCAGATGCTGGATGCCGCAAGCTGAAGACAGGGCGCTATGGCGCTCATAAGGTCTATGTCGTCGTATGAAGAATACTACCGACAAGAAGGAGAGACTGATGCTAAACGTCTCTCGTAATGCATCTTTTATTCGAAAGCCGATCATCGTTGTCGTTCGACAAGAGATTTTGATCCGGCCATATCCGGTTAAATCCGAATAAATGTAGAAACACCCCTTTTCCCTACGGGTGGGCGAGGGGGAGAGTAGAAGGGTGACTAATTGCGGGGGTTACATTTGCTCTGGGTTTGGTTTACGGAAAAAATAACCGTGTGTACGAGTCGCTCATTTGTTTCGGCGTTAATGAGAAAACGAGAATTTCTGTTGTTCGTATGAATATTTAATTTTGGTGAATGTGCCGTTTTTAAAAATGCTTGTAAAATATTGAAAACATACGTAATCGTAGGTAAATTTTGCAATATGATTAGATTACCCTTTGTAAATAGGGTTTTGTGATAGAACAGAGTAAGATAACGTTTTTGTAAATTTTCAAAAGCCGTCTGTTAAAAAGAACCTTTCATAATACCTTACTCGATCCGTGTCCAGTCTAGAAGTATGACCACAGAAATCTAAATGGCACTGTTATTTAGATTTCTGTGAGTATGACACTTTATTTTTTACTTGTGTGACCACTAAAAACAAAAGGTAGTTCAAGCTAAGTTTGAATAAGATAATTTGCGTTCGGTCGGACGACCTTTGAAGTTGTGTTGCTTTGTGATTTCGCGCAGGAATAATGGACGACCTGATTCAGATTAAAGGGATGTATAAAATTTATAATATTAGTGAGTGAAATTATAAACGCGAAAGTTATAATTTCACTCAGATGGATGGATTAATGTTTGTTACTTTATCACGTAAAAACTACCTACCTACGGGTCAGTTTAGACATCAAACTATAGAAGGTACTTGCTACGTACTACGCGCGCCCTTACGTGCGTAGGTTTTAACGCATTCACTGCCTAGCTTGTAGGTAGGATTGGGCTAAAATTTGGATTGATGGTCTGTGTTTGCAACAGTCTGCAGTTAGCTCAATTGTTTCAATTGTAAATACTAGTTCTAATTTATTTCTATTATTTGATTGTAGTTTTCTTTGTGAATCAAGGTAATTTGACATGTAGGTCCTGGAATAAAACATAGGCAACTTTTTTATTGAAGATCGTAAAGCGTTTGACCAGCATCTCACTTATGAATTTGAAGATGTTGCCTAGGATGCAGCACGCTTACTTAGAAGGAACTTTATCACTCGGGATTTTTTATCCCATAAAGATAAAATTGAGAATATACAAAAGAAATTTATCAAACATATAAACTATAAAAAACGTATTTATTGTAATTATGAAGATGGTTGCACAACTCATAAACTTATGTCCTTAGAAAACAGACGCACTTTACTAGATGGTATGTTATTATATAACATAGCTAATAGTCACCTTGATGCTCCCACACTTGTCGCTAAATTGAACTTTAACGTACCACTTAAACGAACTCGTCACACCAAACTATTTTCACTGCCCACTCGTATTACTAATTATGCCAAAAATGCCGTTATGTACCGAATTTGTTCAAATTATAATAAACGTTTTTCTAGTGTAGATATCTTCAATTCTAGCAAGCTAAAATTTAGAAGGGATGTTATTGACTTAATCTTATCCAATAACCAGTAAGGCGATCATTTGATAAAAAAGAAAAAAAAATAAAAACAAGAACATTGTATTAATTAATAAGAAGCTTTCTCAATTCTGTTAAATGTACCTTTACTATACTATAATCGAATATATTATGTAGAGGATTTTTGTTGCACTAAGCTTTTATCTATCTATTTCTTTGAGTAATGTATTTTGATAGGAGCATATTGCGTAACTACCATATTTTGAAAGACCTGTAAGGGCTGTTTAAACGTAAGATAATATTTGTAAACATATTATATTATAACTGTTGGTCTTTAAATAAAATTTTTTTTTTTTTTCATACCAAGACATTTATTCACAAAGAAAATTATACTAGTATTTACAATTGAAACAATTGAGCTAACTGCCGACTGTTGCAAACAGTCTACAGATAGCTCAACTGATCCATATCAACACCAGTCGGAAGCGTCCCCAAGACGCTGGCTGCATTGCCACGCTGTATGGCAATGCTGATACGCTGTGCCAGATATTCACCAGCTCTCGGGTCACGCGTCGCTTCGACCAGACGCTCAGATAGTTTTTTGAAAACCCGAAGAGCCTCGGTACCCCACGGACCTAGGGTCTCGACTCCAAGGGGAGCAAATGTGTAGGCTCTGTCGAGACCTGCATATTTGCGCCTCTTGAGATCTTCGGCCAAATCTGCCGCCGCACCCGCCCTCACGGATGTCCTCGGAAGATGGGAAGGCGCAAGTGTGTCGACGCATGTAGCGTCCCACACAATGGGCCTCCCCAACTCCCATGGGACTAGTGTCATACCGTCGGGCCTCTTACCATCGTCACGCAACAGACCATTCGGTTCGAGAATAGCTGGTACGTTAACGGTGACAAAGGCCCGCCGGATGATGTCGTTAAGGCTAGCGTGGCGAGATATCCGACCAGCGGCCCTAGTGCACGATAATCCGTGATGACCAAGCTGTTCGACAGCAGTACCGCACTGGCATTGATGAGGCGCGCAACACCTTGCACCCAACAAAAATAAAATAAAATAAAATAAAATATTATTTAAATAAAATAAATAAATAAAATAAATAAATAAATCAGTTCCCATGACCCCATGGAAGGGAACTGATTTATGGGATAAAAAAATAGCCTGTACATAAACGTATCCATAGAAACAACGCGTGCGAACCCGCGCGCAGACACAAGTCTACCATAAATAAAACTTTACAACGCATCCCAAAAGTTTTCTCATTATTGTCATGAGACCGGACGTGTGCTCTTGATGATAAGGAGAGCTGCCGGGTCCGCTTCACCTTGTTTTGATTGAGACTGATGACTTGACGTCAGTAGGGTCAGTTTAGACATCATACTATAGAAGGTACTTACTACGTACTACGCGCGCCCTAACGTGCGTAGGTTTAAATGCATTCACAGTGCTTATTTATGATTAACGTTAATTTAAATTTATAAAATCTATAAGTAATATCCAAAACTAATTTTAGAAACAAAAAATCCAAATCAGAGTACATAACAACATAATCAAATAATATCCCAGAAAAAATTCTACAAAGTCATGTCCAAGTCTTGTTTTAGGGATATTAAGTACCTATTTGATTTCTTACAAATTACCCTGAGTGCGCAGGCTTGTGCACTATAATAACAAAAACCTTGGAAGTTTTATATTAGTTAGGAATGTCTTTTTAGACTATTTTATATACCTACACGGTTATTGGTAATTGACTGACACTGCGTGAACTACGGGTTCTACCCATCATCACGAATGTTCATGACGATGCCAAGTCTTAATAGTCAAATATTAGATAATCTGCAAAGCAAGTGAATCACGTGTTGCTTACATACCAACATATGATTCACTGGCACTGCTTCTCCAAAAACAAAATGTTCCCAACACGAATAACATCATCGGTGTTTTCACAGCGTATAACAAGGGTGTATACGCTAATAGCACGCTATTCTTAAATAAACTTATCTAAATGATAATTAAACAGAAATTTTAATGTTAATCATGTAAATTTTAAATACAACGTTATGTACACAATTTTTTCTAACAGAACACTATCAAAGAAATACAAGCTTAACGTGACTCTGTGCCTTCGCACCTTTTTTACGATAAATTCAGTCGTACACCCATTTTACATTTTCACTCATACATCTTGTATCTTTGTTTTCGTTGTGAAATTGTATGCTCCAGCTCGAAAAATAACAACTAACAGGCTAAAGGTTTCTTAGTCGCTTCTTTCCTTTAGTCTACATACCGAAGCGACAGAAATCAAAAATATCACTTTATTTCCGTGTTAATGTTTAGTTTTATAATTTGACCGTTTCTAAGTGTACGTACATTTATTGTATTTATGGAAATAAAGAGTTTTCGATTTAATTTGATTTGAATGGCATCGTCTCAGAATCACACATTTTCGCATTTTCATTTGATGACACAAAATATAGATTGGATGCGCGTCAAGGTAAAAACCATTATATCAAAGAATCTCTCCGTGCAAATAGTACCGCACACACTATCTAGCTAGAGTTTCTTTCATCTATGGACGATTCTGCGATACCATTGTCATAATAGCGATTGCTTAGCAGAATTTTGCCCCAGGTCATGGGAAACAACTAAGTACCTAAGTTCTTACCGAACCAGATAACAATCTTCATATCTAAATTCATTTACAAAAATAACGATAGCAATAAAATTGCATCTCATCTTTCCACCTTCGGCAGACACTTTACTGAATCCCATCCACATTGTATTTGAAATAATCGTGGCAGTATTGTTTCAGCTTGTGAGTTTAATGTGGCCCAAGTATTATCTTTAATATGACACCGTTTCTGATATTTAACTAAACGAGTCTAGGATTCTATTTATTATGTCTAATGCGAGTTGTAATGGCTTTATTATAATTTCCATAGCTTGTTTGTACATGAATTTCAACGCTATCATGATCTTTAGAGACAATGTTGGTCATGCGTGTACAATTGTACACTGTGCACCAGTTGCCAATGTCGATCTATAATCGATCTATCCCTCATCGATGCCCCATTCGTCACTCACGCAGGTAGACACGAGCTATGCATATAGTATACAGCTAAACCACAAAGTACATTTTATCTGGGACAGTAGGCACGGTTCTCTCGGGAGAGGGGATAAAAGTCAAAATGTATAAGTACTTATTTGTAATTCATTAACGCGTCGTCCGATTTGTCCGAACGAAGTTCCTTATCGCGCGTTGTGAAAGGGGGCTAGACGGAAAAAATTGTAACGAAAATTGGAGCGACACTTTTTGCCACAGAACAAATATATGGCCACAGAACAATTAATATATCCTAACATTTGTTGGAAGGTAAACACAATATTAAGTCAGTGTCAAAGTGTAGAACTGTCACTGTAGCGTTTATGATAGGCAGCTGTCATCGCGAATGACATTCATTAGGTTTGCACAAAAATTAGAATCGCTCTCCGAACAATCGTGTGTTCCGCTCTCTCGCGCAACGTGTCATTGGAGTGAGCGGGATATTATATGCGACGACCGCAGCCGAGTTGAGCCGACACATTTTGACGAAGACAACTGAGGAGAACCGAAGCGACGACCGCAGCCGAGTTGAGCCGAGGTGGGCTTCGATTCGAACAATCGTGTGTTAGGATAGTAGGATAGGATAGTAGGATAGGATAGTAGGATAGGATAGTAGGATAGGATAGTAGGATAGGATAGTAGGATAGGATAGTAGGATAGGATAGTAGGATAGGATAGTAGGATAGGATAGTAGGATAGGATAGGATAGTAGGATAGGATAGTAGGATAGGATAGTAGGATAGGATAGTAGGATAGGATAGTAGGATAGGATAGTAGGATAGGATAGTAGGATAGGATAGTAGGATAGGATAGTAGGATAGGATAGTAGGATAGGATAGTAGGATAGGATAGTAGGATAGGATAGTAGGATAGGATAGTAGGATAGGATAGTAGGATAGGATAGTAGGATAGGATAGTAGGATAGGATAGTAGGATAGGATAGTAGGATAGGATAGTAGGATAGGATAGTAGGATAGGATAGTAGGATATAATAGTAGGATAGGATAGTAGGATATAATAGTAGGATAGGATAGTAGGATAGGATAGTAGGATAGGATAGTAGGATAGGATAGTAGGATAGGATAGTAGGATAGGATAGTAGGATAGGATAGTAGGATAGGATAGTAGGATAGGATAGTAGGATAGGATAGTAGGATAGGATAGTAGGATAGGATAGTAGGATAGTAGGATAGGATAGTAAGATAGGATAGTAGGATAGGATAGTAGGATAGGATAGTAGGATAGGATAGTAGGATAGGATAGTAGGATAGGATAGTAGGATAGGATAGGATAGTAGGATAGGATAGTAGTTGTAACAGTTTATGTGTTGTTCTTGATTCTACATGCATCTTAGCCTATACAAGGTGGATTTTTTGGACAGGGCAGTTAGTGAAGGTTGCAGTTGTAGCCAAATGAGAGTAGTCTTACGAGACTTTCCATATTTTTTCGAGAAATAACCAACTTAAAAAGTAAAAACGCATAAAACTTTACCGATACATTTCGTTAGAAGTCATTGCAGCTTTGAAAATTTACTGTCTCATTGCCGCGTCCAAAACTCTACCCTATTTTGTTCTCGGGTATGTAACTATAGTGAAAGAATTATTTTAGAATCGGTCAAGCTCCAAACACAAATGAAAACCGTAGAAAATGGTTTTGCCTTGGCAAGAATAAAGAATTTCTCAGATCGCGTTCAAAATAAATGAAAGGGAATGGAAATTTTCATAACAATTTACGAATTCCCAACGACACAACGGAAAATTCTAAGGATTCCTTGATACAGTGAATTTTCACACTGTAATGTCAATGAATCTGGTTTCCCAGAAACACTTTAATCCCATTCCATCATATTTCCATTTGAGCCTACTATGCAGAATTCCAATCTATGTAAGTATTTAACAAGTTCCTGCGACCAAAGAAATTTCGCTTGTTGAACCACTTTCGAGTGCCAGAATTCCTTCAAGAAGGAGATTATCTTTCAAAGATAGATATTTCGCAGGCATATTTTCACATACCAGTGAAATCGGAGAGCAAAAAATTTTTAGCGATCGTTCATCGTCAGAAAATATTCCGATTTGGTCGGATTATTTTCAAAGCACAATAAGTTTATCCTTATGAATGATAAAAAGCGACGTAGAAATAATTTTGTTTGTGTTTGTAATAGGGCTACTATTTGGACTTTTCAGTACCTACAAAATAATGTTTGTAACCATGAAATCCGCAACTTCCCTTTGGTTTCCAATCTGTGATCAAGTGATCATACAAAATTACTCTCGGCCAATCTGTAATCAAGGCTCTGAGCTTGTATAGGTTTATCGGAAACCTATACGATATAAGCGTTTACGGCTTATAACGCATTATACTTACGCTGCTGCCGCAGTAAGAGTATATACACCGTAGCGGCAATCGGCTTTCCGATGTAATAATTAGCGTCACCTGCCTGACCAGATCCGGCCGATAGGATCTTCTATGGTACCTATAGGATATGGTAGATCTGTGAAGTTAGCTACTAGTGCGGTTCTATCCGTTTAGTAAGAAATGAATTGTTAGTCACAATTTTGTCCCTGGGTGGAAAACGCACAACCGTCTGCGTCTCAGGCGGACCCTTGCTCACTAAGCTCGAAAATTCCTCGTAATTGTAAAGCGGCTTGTGATTTTTACAATACATTGTTTCAGTTGCTGCTTTCTTTTCTATTACAAGTAAACGCGAGAGCAAGCGAGGCAGTCATTAATCAATTCACATTCTGTTACTACCGAATATCAAGATGAATTGTACGAATAATAAATTATGGCTACGCGAAGGTATTATTCGTGAAAATTGTTTCGGCAAACAAAACGTTGGTTTTCTAAGCATAAGATCCTCGGTGTTTCCTTAGGACTCACCATTACTAAGCATTCAATCATGCTTACACAGCCTGATTATTGCCTTTCATTCAGATCCAGGATTGTTTTTTCAGGGAAGTGGAAAGCTTTGCTCAAGTTTTACATATCCCAAAAGTAGTTATCCACTAACCCAAATTAATTATGCAGAGTTACACGTGCGGAAACTAGACCCTTATAGTTTTTACGAAGGATATCTAATTAACATTTATATGGCCTTAAAAACTTTTGCCCAGCGGTATTTTTAAAAGTTGCACGTACCCCAAGAGTGTGGGGAGACAAGTGCAATTTACGATGTTTTTACGGCTTGTAGAATTCATAACCCCTGCTTTATTGAAGAGTCTTTACTTATCTCGTAATATCTTTATGTGGAGTTTAAAAATCTTTTTCTTTCTCATTTCGTTTTTATTGCCAGCGTTTATTACACAATCGCACGTTAGCGGCGGCGGGAATGACACTCCAGCTGGGTTGAGTATGCCGAGTTGCATTTAAAAAAACGTTCTTATGATATTCCCGTATTCGTCGTTACGGCTTGATTACATTTCAGGCTGGAAAATAAACGCTTTATCGTGTCATACTTTTTTGATAAACAATTTCGTAGTTCGTTGCATATTGGCGTACGCATCGGTTAATTAATGTTACTCTACCAAGGTACATCAATTTTAGAGATATTGAAACTTGCCTCAAATATTAATAAATTATTCATATTTGAGGCAAGTTTGTGCCTGTGTGTGGCATTGAGATTCAAAAGAAATATCGAATCTTAATATTCAGAAAACGTGCAAAAGCCGCTACTGATAAAATGTAATAACGTTAGTCTATCGACCTTCTATTTCTATCAAGACTAACAAACGAGCTCAGAGATGTATTACTAAGTACCTACTTACATAGAAATACAGAGAGAATGATTCGCACCACTCGCCTGAGCCCTCGTAATGGGATGATCGTACGCTGAAAGGCGTCGATTTCTGATTTAATTTGTAACTGTGATAACATTTCTGTCTGGAGGCTGGCTGCGAGAGATAACTGTCTTGCATTCATACAGTGGCAATCCGAGGCGGCACACGGTTGATATTCACTCAAAACGAGAAATCATTTTGCGGATCCTATTCAATACAAACAATCAAATCTTTCGTCTTTATAATATTAGTATAGATAATTTTTGCAACTCACTAGGAGTTTTGTTGTAGAAGCGTATACATTGCCCTTTAAAAGATACATTTATCTTGTGTAGCCTAGTTGTGGGCACAGCGCGTATAGAATCATCCTTTTTTCTTCCTCTCTTTTTTCTTATCATGCTTGTAACCTGTGTACCTACTCTTTGTATTCTGTTTCTTTGTATTGCTGCCACACTAGGCCCTGTCTGAAAACCAGCGCCGCTACTAGCTGCGGCTTGTAGCGGCGTAATGCTGAGGGGTTGTTCCACTGCGCTCCAAAACCCATTGTTCTACAAATACCCTTTGCCGATGGGATCCGCCGGGTTATATGTACCGATGTGTGTTAAATATGGTAGGTATTTCAGAATATGATTTGTTTTATCAAATTTAAACTGGCCGACGTATTTTTTTTCTTCATATTATTATGTGTAAATTAAAGACAAAAAACACATTTTTTTATTTCATTGCTACAATAGTGTTTTTCGACCACGAATTTGTTATGTAATTATTATTGATAATTTCAATTTTTTTTCGCGATACTACGAGATTCTATAATTTAAATTACACCTATGTAATCTCCAAATAAAATAAAAAACCCAAAAAATCAACAAAAATCAAAAGCCAACCAACCCAACCCACAAGAGACTCGAGCGAAACAAGAAAAAAACTTCAATCAAAGTTGCCTCACCTTAGCTGTATATCAGAACAGTTTAAGGACGCCCCCATACGGTTCCGATCCCGGGTCCATAACATAAACATGGGCGCACACTATTAAAACTTGGACTCGTTCTGTGAGCCAAAATATTATTCGGACTTAATTGGAGCATCTGAGGAAGCAAGAGGGCTCGTGACGTCATTATGTTCTAGAAAGAGTCGAGCCGAGATCAAAGGAGTATTTGTGTCAACAAGAAGTTATTTTGTAAGGTGGGTGCTTAATTTGGGGTGCCAAATAAGTTTTGGTGAGGTGTTAGTCCGTGGTAAATATTTTGTCACAATATTACAATGTGAATCCAAACAATCCAAACAAGCGGAACCAAACCAAGCATACACAAAATTGCAGATGAACGTTACAATAAGTTAAAAGCTAGTTGATTTATTTGGGTTTCTATCAACAGTATGTTGGTTTTCTGAACTAAGAAAAACGCGTTTTCACACAGAATAATTTGATTCAAATGTGACTTCAGTTCTCTTCATAGAACCGATTCAAATAGGAAGCAGTCCTGTTGCAGTAGGAGAGAAAAACGCATAAAAGAGAGAGCGCCCTATTGCTGGAAAAAAATCACATAGAACAAAGGGTACCTCCTATAACCTATACTAAATCACACTAATCACATTAATATTATAAATGCGAAAGTTTGGATGGATGGATGGATGGATGTTTGTTACCTCTTCACGCCAAAACTACTGAACGGATCAGGCTGAAATTTTGCATACAGGTATGTCTCTTTTTATACCATAAATCAGTTCCCATGGGATAACACAGCTTCTAAGGGCTTGAAGTACGAAATAGGTAACTTGCCTATTTCATGGCCGTGTGTTGCCGGCTTAGAATTTGTACCACTGCAGAACTAACTCCACCACCGAACTACGATCGACCGACCCGCTTGCCTAGCGTGGGAATTATGGACACTCAATTCATTTGAGGGTACGAGGAAGCCAGAAATATATGACCCCCAGTTTTTAACCGCCTCGCTATTCCTGGCTATGGTAGCGGCCACGACAACGGCTGGGCAGGGGGTGCTAGGAATAAAGCAGCGTACTGGCAAGAATTCCAAACTCTCGCATGAGACTCTCGGGCTGATGACGGGATAGGGACGGGACCTCCCGCGTGCGGAAATTTTTAATATCACGAAAATGGCTTTTGGAAATTTCGTTTTTACTGTCATTGCTCTGCTATGGTGAGAGCTACCCGCTAAGGCTCACTAAAATGATTTGCGAATATGTAGTAGGTAGGTATCTTTTAATTTTAAACTGAAATGAAAATGTTGTTTTGTTGATTTTTCTACCTCTAATTCAGAGAGTTTTAATTGCGTCATCTCCAGTTGGTTGCCCTTAATAAATAAATGAAATAAAATAAACGTTTTTAAACTCTTTAAATGAGTAGTGTTATTGTGGTTTTAATGGTTTGTGAGTGCACAAAGAAGTCATTACTTTGTATTTTGTAGATTTCTGATAAGCGTTACGGGAACCTATCCTTAGCATAACAAGTTATAATTCCCCAAGTAGTTTATCAGCAGCGAGCGCTTTGTTTAATTCAGCTCCCAAGAGATAGTGTAATCATGTGAGTCGAACACGCTGTAATGCGGCCTGTAGATGTTCGATACTAAAGTAATGTTGGCAAGTTCCGGTGTGGTCTACCCTCTGGTACCCAAGATGAGGGTAAGCCACCCCTCTGTTTAATTAATGGCGGCTTGACCCACTAAGTTTCAGTTTTTGTTCTCCAATCACTCTCTTCATATGATACTTGAGGCTTTTGACAGAGCTCTCCCACAAACCTCCTGCGCTAGGGTAAGATGGTGCGTTGAAATGCCACTGAATCTGCATGCTTGATAATTCATTGATAAATGTTTCGTCTGATAAGGTTTGTTTGATATTGATATACTCTTTTTGTAGAATATTATTGGCGCCGACAAAGTTTGTCCCGTTGTCACTATAGATGTGCCCGGGCGCTCCCCGTCTAGCAGCCATTCTGCGCAGCGCGGCCAAAAAAGCCGAAGCTGTGAGGTCTGATACCAACTCCAAATGGATGGCCTTCGTCACCATACAGACAAAGACCGCTACATACCCCTTGGTAGTTTTCGCTCCTCTTCCTTTGTTGTATTTAACATCGACGTATCCTGTAAAATCGACTCCAACATGATAATAAGGACGGGAGGGATTTGTCCTTGATGCAGGTAGGTCGGCCATGATAAAACAAAACGTGGACACTTTTGAGTGTCATTCTTGTAAGGTTCTAGGTATTTACGGGGGAGGCCGCATACTTGATCGATGGTGTACTATGAGTAATAAATGTCTTTGGGATTTAATTGGGTATGTGCTATGTATGAATTGCTTACAAAATAAACGCATTTTTACTTTCTTTTATTTTACATACTTTACAATCAAATAATAAAATAAAGAGTTTAAACAGCGCCAGAATTAAGTGACCCCCCTCTGCATAACACAGTGCAGGCTAGAATCCGATAGGTACTTATTTTATTTATTTTTATCTATTTGTTCTGTTTTTATGTTAGGTACCTAAATAAAATGTTATTTATTTTCGACTTCTAAAATTCCTACGATAAACAGGTTTGGTTTAAACATGCATTTATTATGCAGGGGGGGTTACTTAATTCTGACGCTGTCTGTACTTATAGTAAGTGAATAATAGAAACAAACTAGAGTTAGTATTTACAATTATAACAATTGAGCTGTAGACTGTTGCAAACAATTTACAGGTAGCTCAACGTCTCTATATCAAGTAAAATAATAATAAAACATCATGACTGACAGACAGACCAGAGTGGATAGGGTGATTGGACGCGATCGACCATGAGCTGTCGAGAGTCCGTGAGGGTTCATCGTAAATATTCCATTTGGTATCGAACGCTTACAGTTCTTGGTCTTAAAAGCCAAAAATAACTTTCTATAACATTGTACAGTGTCTGTATATTCGTGTATCTACCTACTACGAACAAAATGGTTTATACAGTGCCACGCAATTTATACTAGTATCTTTAAAGATTATACCTTGGCCATTGCTTGAATGACATACCCAATTTTTGGGTTGGGTAAATGCACTAAGCTGAGTCAGGCTAATATATTTATATAATCGATATATTTAGACAAATTACTTATATGAGCATAAACAAAATGGTCGTGTGACTTATAGAAAGAATTGACTTCAGACACTTTAAATGTCAACGACGTAAGTACTTACATGTTGTTCTGCGAGTCCTACTAGAGCCGCCCGTGCATGTCGCGCCGCAAAGGTTGGGCAGTGAATGCGTTTCTCAGTCTTTTGTTACACATATATATTTAAACCTTACCAGATTTAAATACCTACTCGATAGCGTCAGCTTCCCACAGATGCTCTTAAAGTTCATAAATAATTCAGAAATCGAGCAATCAGCTGAAAGGAGCTCCGCATTGTGTCTCATTGTACTCGTACTTACCTATAGTGGTAACCAGTAGGTAGAACAAAGTTCAGCGAATAATTTACAGCGTACTACCTTGAAGATAATTTAATGCAGTTCAGTTTTGTTTAGACAGAACACACGCATGCTTCGAGACACGTTATGTTTAGGCATCGTGGTGAACGTTTTCATGAGGTTCATGTAGTTTCAGAGGTGTTTTAGGTATGGATTTAGAAAAAAGGCGTAGTTTAAATCATAGCTGAACCTACTATATAAAGCACAGCAGGTTTTTTCTGTGTATAAACACCTACACTCCAATCAGATCACCAAGGTGCCGGCCAAGCTTGCTGATTTTGATATATACCTCTAATATATGTATATAAAATACTTCCCCTGTTTGGGAAAGGCATGTTTACATAACATCATAATTATGGCTATGTATGCTTAGCTTAGTTTTCTACCAGATGACTGATTAACCGAATGTCCCACTGTATTTATAAAAGTAATAGATAGATAGTTCATTATTCAAAACCTTATATCTAAAACGGTAAATAACAAACCTAGGTAATTTTAAAGGCCGCTTTATAAGGCAAAGTCTTAATTAAAACCCCTCGAAAAGCCAACAACATTGCTTGTGCATCGATTTTAAAAAGTTTGCTGAAAACAAGCTGCATCCTCGAAACTAGAAAGTTCTTCAATTGGTCTGACACACACTAATCACCGGAGCACTAAATTGTTCATTAACTTGGACAACGATAATTGTTTCCGTATTTTCGGTATAAATGTATGTTAAGTTAGGCTATGTTCTACATGTACGCCAAATTTCATCATGATCTGTTCAGTAGTTTTGGAGATCTTACGTAACAAAAAATCACATTTCACAAACTTTCGGCTTTATAATATTAGTAAGCTAAGATAGTTAAAAAGTAGTTTATTTTTAGCTCCACGACATTGCTCCTCGCCCCGACAAGCTCACTGATTGACGCGGAACACGATTTTAAACAATTCCGAATGTCACCTGTTTATTATAGAAAGATTTTAAAAATGTTCGTTCGAAACCACCTTCTTTTATTTTTTGCTTCTCTTTTGTGTTTGTATCCAACCAGTTATAAGAAGGTAACATGTAAAAGGGCTACGAACCGGTAAGGTTTATCTAAGGAGTATTGATACCTACTACCGAAGAAAACTGACTGCCGCTATTTTTATGGTATCCTTCTAGGGAAGTCCTGAGTAACGGTTCTTTACAAAGAAGGATAAGTGTAGGTGGCATAAGTAGGTAGGTACCTAGGTACTTAGAGTTTGACCAGATAGGAACAAGTTTAGTGTGTGAGGTTAAAAGCATGTTATTTTTATGATTTCCGTTAATGTGTGTGTAATTGGTATGCTTATGTATTATCAAAGATTCTCCATAAAAAGGAGAGAATAAATAACTCCCACGAACACTCGTATTGGTAATACACCCACCCCGTTTTTAGCACTTTTCGCAATTTCCACTCCAAATCCATCTTATAGAAACCTCCATTTGCAAATACAGACAAAATCAATCTGCCAACAAAAGGAAGTGGATACAGGCTCCAGTGTTCCGAGCGATCGCGGGAATTGCAGGATTTATCCTAATCTTATCCTGACGAGACTATTTACTATTTCTTCCATGTTGGAATCATTTAGATGCCTTTAAAACCACGGGCTTTTGTAGCCTTTGTAGGCAATATTTAGGTAGGGAAACCAATTCTGTAGGTATTTATATCCCTTATCTGCCAACAGCAACGCTGTGTAAATAAATATGAATTAATAAAGTAGGTTATATAATGTCTAGCGAGACTACAAACCCTAGGTGAATCACATGTGGCAAGGTACCTGCAAGACCTCCTATAGCTCAGTTGGTAAACGACAAATCAAGTTCAAAGGTACCAGGCTCCCAGAATACCTTGTGGGAAACAAAACAACAACGAACTCCTTCGTTCACCACGCTTTTATTTCCATACGTGTTCTTCAATCCAGTCTACAAAGCTAGAGACGCGAGTGTATAAATCTGTTATAAATATACTCGTCTGCTCTCCTTTATGGTTCTTGGCTACATTTTGTAAGCCTTCGCCCACACACAGTCACACAAGACAACACAGTCGTGTTTTTTCATGTCACACTAGTATTATAAACGCGAAAGTTTGGATGTTTAGTAGCTTGAATGGATGTTTGTTACCTCTTCACGCCATAACGACTAAACCAATCGGCCTGCAATTATACTTTTGCATACATACAGGGTGTCTCTGATTAGGTTATTAGAGTTAGGTTTAGTTAAACAATAAGTTCTATTTCGTTAAAATTTTCTTTTTATCTTATTTTCTAATTATTTACGGGGAATGTTATCGCTAAGCGATAAAGCCCTCAAATAAATAATAAAAAAAACAATATGTTCCCCTCGGAGTCCAGAATCACCCCCTTTCGGCTTAGCGCGCCCTTTCCGTGGCACCCTGTATATAAAGCAATGAATGAATTTAAATAATGAATTCCTTAATAAATACTAACCGTACGAGGCAAGGCCCGCACAGGTCGGCTGCCGGGTGGCTCTAATGTGCTAGAACCTTTAAACAATTCATTTTAATGCTGCTTAAAACTTGTGTACCTACTATGGTAAAATATTAAGTCATTTACAAGAAGCCTAATGTAAACAAGAACTTAATATAATAAAAAACAAGACCCGTCAAGTGCGAGTGTAACTCGCGCGCCGAGGGTTTCGAACGTTTGTGAACAAGTAGGTATGTACTAAAGGTACCGGTTAAAAACTCCGAAATTTAATGAAGACCTAAAACTAGTAGGTACCAACCTACATTTCAGATGGATCTCTCTGCATGCTTCGGTGATAGGGTGTAGCTGCGTTTACACTATATATATTGTATGACACAGGTCCGGATTACCTGCCCAATCCGCAACTTTCGCTGAACCGGTCTACGGCCTACAGACTTTCTTCTCACCGTTTACGTTCAACGTATTTTACGTTTGTTACGCAAACGACGTAATCTACGTTGTTATATTTAGTTTGCGGTGATTTTTCTATTAGTGTGGCGTTGTTATTTTGTCACGCTATTTTATAACCGCATGGTTATTTAATTTTGTTCAATATCTATTGTTTTATGAGCACACATCAAATACAATTATTTGGTTATTGATTTATAGACACTGTATAAATACCAATTTTTGTATAACTTTTATTGTTATTATGTATTATGTGCGCCAGGTATTTAAAATAATACCTCTAAATGTTGAGTACCTAATTTTACAATCAGTAAAGATGGTACGAGTTTACGATTTTTAAAAGCTCGTCCAATTTATCTCTTTAACTTTAAGAATAGATTGTTGTTTGTAATTATAATGATGTATTTGTCTTGAAATAAATACAACATTAAAAAAACATTATCTCTAAACATATTTTGTAAGTTTCGCAATAGGCATGATTTGATTGGTAAGTTGCTTTCGCACGCGACTTTGCTCGCGTTTTTCCGGGATAAAAGCAGCCTATATGTTATTCCAGGTTAGACCTTTAGGTAGTTGCTACGCCAGACCTTTATTAACAAAGAAAATTTATCATCATCACAGAGAGACCATAGATATAAACCTTCCTCTTCAATCACTCTATCTATTAAAAAAAACCGCATCAAAATCCGTTTAGTTTTAAAGATTTAAGCATACATAGGGACAGAGAAAGCGACTTTGTTTTTTACTATGTAGTGATTTATCGCGTAGCTTTTGTTTTATTTCCCCGTTTGGTGGTTTGTTTTATTTCCCCGTGACCACGATCGCTGTAACGCGGTAGAAACGTAGGGGAAATAAAACAAAAGGTACGCGATAAATACCCAATAAAATCATTAACTATATATGAAATAAAGTAAATTATTTAATAGAAACAAACTTTGGTACAGAAATAAAAGACAACAGGTACATGAGTACCTACAAGTAACACGAACAAAAGTAAGGGGCGTTGGTATTGGTACTAAGTAGTAAACTCAGCAAGCAGACGAGCGTGTGTGTGTACCTAGGTCTAACAGGTCCGGACTCAGCTTGTTGCTCTAACACAAAAGCCTAGGGTAATTTGTGAGTGAGTGTTGGTTTTCACTCAGAACCATTAGACTAAAGTAAGAAGCAGTAAGAAATAGAATTAGTAAGAAGCGACGAAGAAACCTTTAGCCTGTCTGTTGTTATTTTTCGAGTCGAAACCCGTCCCAAGTTTTTTTATCCTGTGGATAATCTGATATTTTATAGTACCTAAGCCTTTTTGCACACACAGGAAGCTTTTGACAATTTGTTTGAATTTATTTACTTATAATTTTTGCAACTCACTAGGAGTTTTGTTGTAGAAGCGTATACAGATCATACATAGATACATTAATTTTGTGCAGCCTAGTTGTGGGCAAAGCGAGTTTATGTTTATTTCTAGTATTAAAATTATGTACATCGCTTTTTGTAGGGAACCGATTGATATTTCAATGTGTCTAACAAGTTTTCACATATATGATATGGACATGGTACAGTATATTTCTTTGAATTTATCTCGTAGCCCTCTTCTGCAGCACAATACGGTGATAATATTAAATAACTTAGTTATTATGTAATCTTAATTTTTCATGTGTCCAAGAGTCCTGTAGTCTAAAGGGAATGAACCAAGTCGAATTTTGGTATGAAACGATTATGGAGTCACCTTAAAATAGGTATGGGATCAGTAGGTAATAGCAAAACTCCGTACACTTATACGTCATTTCTAGATAGATAGAAAATTCTTTATAGCACACTTAACAAAACAATTTACAAACAAAATAAACAACAAAAATTACAAAATATGTGACAATTAGGATTGGAAATGTCATGCTATCCCGCTAAGAACATAGTTGTCAAATGTGATCAAAGCATGAGCATGACAATCACATTTTCTATCACAATCTTTATCCACACGACATAAATTCGGAAAAGCAAGCAGAACAACCCAAGAATCCCTTCTGTTGTAGGTACGGCTTGCTTAGTAGCTGCTTGTTATTTTGAAGGCAGGACTGGGCGATTGTGCACTACAAGGAATTTTACTGTCCGAACATCCGATTTTTTACGGTTCGAAGTGGTATGAAAAAAACGGATGATTGGCTTGTGCACTTGTCCGTCTTTACTCGGATGATACGCCTCAGTTTAGCTCCGTCTTTTCAGTCTCTTTTCAGTTCTCCGTCAGTTAAACTACACGCCACGCACGCGAAATTACATTACTTTCCGGAATGGGGAAAAGTAAAATATCGGACGGTAAAATTACGTATAGTGCACAAACTCGTATAATACATTATATGGCGTGCCATATCGGACCGTAAAAAATCGGACTGCCGGACAGTAAAATTCCTTGTAGTGCACAATCGCCCAAATTGTTTTCAATACAAATCTGATATGTAATTGTGACTCGACTGCTGCTCAAATATTTGAAGGTAGGACTCAAATTGTCTTCAACACAAATCTGTCATGAAATTGCGATTGTGCTGCTCAAATATAAGTGACGTTTAGTAAAACATTGTTTGTTAGTAAAAACAATGTACTATTCTCCCCAACTCTAGTGAGTAGGGGAAAATAGTCATTCTGCCCAATTCATAGGTAAGGTATCCATATTTCGAGAATCTAAGTGGCAGCTACGTCCTAAAATTTCTCTGAAACTAGTCTTTTCTAATGAAACGAATCATGAAATATAACCAATATCATAGCAATATATGGCCAATAAGGTTGAAATTCTTTTAGAAATACCTGTTAAATTTGCTCCAATTTTTCCGCAAGTCGCCTTACAAAAATGGAAAAATTTGATTTTATTTTTATTGTAACTAGATATAATCTTGGTAAAGTCATATGGTATTCTTAAATTAAGCCGGTATTTTGTAAATGCTTATCTTGTTGCATCCTAGGTGCGGATGATTCTGGACGACATCTTAGACAGGGTTCCCGAGCCCTTCAGCCTCCTTGAACTGATGGCTAAAGTGGAAGAGTTGACCCCGTTCATAATCGTGGCGTTCCAAGAAGCCGAGCGGATGAACAAACTCATGGGAGAGATCAGGCGGTCTTTGAAGGAAACTGAGCTGGGCCTCAAGGTATCAAGCATTTACAAAATACCGGCTTAATTTAAGAATACCATATGACTTTACCAAGATTATATCTAGTTACAATAAAAATAAAATCAAATTTTTCCATTTTTGTAAGGCGACTTGCGGAAAAATTGGAGCAAATTTAACAGGTATTTCTAAAAGAATTTCAACCTTATTGGCCATATATTGCTATGATATTGGTTATATTTCATGATTCGTTTCATTAGAAAAGACTAGTTTCAGAGAAATTTTAGGACGTAGCTGCCACTTAGATTCTCGAAATATGGATACCTTACCTATGAATTGGGCAGAATGACTATTTTCCCCTACTCACTAGAGTTGGGGAGAATAGTACATTGTTTTTACTAACAAACAATGTTTTACTAAACGTCACTTATATTTGAGCAGCACAATCGCAATTTCATGACAGATTTGTGTTGAAGACAATTTGAGTCCTACCTTCAAATATTTGAGCAGCAGTCGAGTCACAATTACATATCAGATTTGTATTGAAAACAATTTGGGCGATTGTGCACTACAAGGAATTTTACTGTCCGGCAGTCCGATTTTTTACGGTCCGATATGGCACGCCATATAATGTATTATACGAGTTTGTGCACTATACGTAATTTTACCGTCCGATATTTTACTTTTCCCCATTCCGGAAAGTAATGTAATTTCGCGTGCGTGGCGTGTAGTTTAACTGACGGAGAACTGAAAAGAGACTGAAAAGACGGAGCTAAACTGAGGCGTATCATCCGAGTAAAGACGGACAAGTGCACAAGCCAATCATCCGTTTTTTTCATACCACTTCGAACCGTAAAAAATCGGATGTTCGGACAGTAAAATTCCTTGTAGTGCACAATCGCCCAGTCCTGCCTTCAAAATAACAAGCAGCTACTAAGCAAGCCGTACCTACAACAGAAGGGATTCTTGGGTTGTTCTGCTTGCTTTTCCGAATTTATGTCGTGTGGATAAAGATTGTGATAGAAAATGTGATTGTCATGCTCATGCTTTGATCACATTTGACAACTATGTTCTTAGCGGGATAGCATGACATTTCCAATCCTAATTGTCACATATTTTGTAATTTTTGTTGTTTATTTTGTTTGTAAATTGTTTTGTTAAGTGTGCTATAAAGAATTTTCTATCTATCTAGAAATGACGTATAAGTGTACGGAGTTTTGCTATTACCTACTGATCCCATACCTATTTTAAGGTGACTCCATAATCGTTTCATACCAAAATTCGACTTGGTTCATTCCCTTTAGACTACAGGACTCTTGGACACATGAAAAATTAAGATTACATAATAACTAAGTTATTTAATATTATCACCGTATTGTGCTGCAGAAGAGGGCTACGAGATAAATTCAAAGAAATATACTGTACCATGTCCATATCATATATGTGAAAACTTGTTAGACACATTGAAATATCAATCGGTTCCCTACAAAAAGCGATGTACATAATTTTAATACTAGAAATAAACATAAACTCGCTTTGCCCACAACTAGGCTGCACAAAATTAATGTATCTATGTATGATCTGTATACGCTTCTACAACAAAACTCCTAGTGAGTTGCAAAAATTATAAGTAAATAAATTCAAACAAATTGTCAAAAGCTTCCTGTGTGTGCAAAAAGGCTTAGGTACTATAAAATATCAGATTATCCACAGGATAAAAAAACTTGGGACGGGTTTCGACTCGAAAAATAACAACAGACAGGCTAAAGGTTTCTTCGTCGCTTCTTACTAATTCTATTTCTTACTGCTTCTTACTTTAGTCTAATGGTTCTGAGTGAAAACCAACACTCACTCACAAATTACCCTAGGCTTTTGTGTTAGAGCAACAAGCTGAGTCCGGACCTGTTAGACCTAGGTACACACACACGCTCGTCTGCTTGCTGAGTTTACTACTTAGTACCAATACCAACGCCCCTTACTTTTGTTCGTGTTACTTGTAGGTACTCATGTACCTGTTGTCTTTTATTTCTGTACCAAAGTTTGTTTCTATTAAATAATTTACTTTATTTCATATATAGTTAATGATTTTATTGGGTATTTATCGCGTACCTTTTGTT
>CAUWYO010000021.1:0-56000 GCA_963564075.1 Eupithecia subfuscata | reverse complement strand
GGCCAGGAGTAATCCAAGGCTTAATAATTCTCTTCTTAGAGGAAATCTTTATCGTCTTAGTGTGTGCCGATATTATATCAGATAATATTTTTACAAGGTTTACTGTTGCCTCGTCGGGATTTTCTAGTTCATAGATTTCTGAAAAATCTGTTTTGAGGATTTGTGAGACAACAGCTTCCTCGTTACAAATATTCCTACTCCTCTTTGGTTTTTCGATGTTGGCGTGTAGATCACAGCAAAGTAAAACGGGAAAGTGGTCAGTGATTATAGATTCAAGAACAAGTGTAGTAGCTTTTCTGTCCGTCCTTAACATAACATGATCAAGGCAGCTGTCAATACGTGTTGGGAGAGTGTGGGCTGGTAACATACCTTGAAAAGCTAGAACATTTAGATAATCTTCGCAATTGGGATCTTTATTATTTTGGGCAATATTTATATTTAAATCACCAATAAGAGCAACAGTGCGTATAGTTTTTAATGTTTCTAGGTAGTTGTTTAGGCTATTTAGGAAAAGGTTGCAATTTCTAAATGAGGGTGGACGATATACAGATACTATTGCAATGTCGTTTTTTAGTTTAATAGTTAAGCAGTTTGCTTGCTCAATAGAAGTTTCTTCAATGGAGTGCGCAATGCCCTCTCTTACATACACAACAATTCCATCATTTTGGTTCGTAAAGTCAGATCTTTTAGAGACGAAACCATCAAGCAGAGGAATGTGTGTAGCTTTACTAAGCCAACACTCCGACAGTATTATTATGTCACACTTTAACGTGATTCTATGGATAAGTACTTCTATTATAGTTCCTTATTGGGTGAACCGATTTTGATTCTCTTTTTTTATGTTTATACAGCGTGTGTGTTTCACTTTTCAATGATGGCATTCATCAAAATTACCCAAGTTGCAAAGTAAAATATTTATGGCTTTCGAATTTTGCAAAACTAAGTGGTTTAGGTAGGTTTTTAAGAAACTTCTTGCAATGATATGTGTTTCGGCTACTTGTCGGGTGTGGTCAAAATTAAAGAAGTCCAAGGGTTTAGATAGTTGTAATCAATATTAAAATGTTACATTGAGTGGTAAAACAATAATGACGAGGCGATTAGTTGTAAAGGGTTGTCGCCATATTGAATTTTGTAAAGTTCGTTCGGAAGCACCGCACTGTTGCGGTGCCGGTCGTTCGGATACGCCGCGACATGCCCCCGGCCTTGGAAGCACCAGCTCCAAGTTGTAGGCTGCGTCTTGTCACCGCGTCGATGGATCCTCCTCCTTGAATAGTGGACAGATCTTTGGGTAGCTGCGCCTCACGATGCCTGAAGCTGTTCGAATGTCAGCCACGCGTGATATGCCATCTTTGATTTGGATGGTGCTGCTTATTGTTCCGAGAGACTACTTCAGTGAGGGAAGCTTGTGGCTTGTGTTCCTTGATGAGCAAGAGAGTTTTGGGCTCAAGGTTGTTGACGATCCCTCTCCAGTTGCATCTCGTCTCTGCGATGCACTTCTTCGCCCATTGCATCCAGTGCTGTTCTTGGTCAGCTCCACCCGCTGCAGCCGAATGTGTGTATGTGTGTTGTGCCAGGGTCGCCTCGCATGTCCTGGTATACCGGCGAAGTGAGGGGTCGGCCAACTAGGAAGTTATCTGGAGTGAGAGGAAGAAAGTCGCAGGGATCGGATGAGAGTGGGGATAAAGGACGGGAATGTAGGAAGTTACTACTTGAGTTAAAACCGTGGCAAACTCCTCGAATGTCAAATGTGCGTTGCCGACAATGCGTGATAAGTGAAGTTTGCACGATTTTACTCCACTTTCCTATAAACCTCCAAAATGTGGTGAGTAGGGGGAAATTAATTTAAAATTTTTGAATTGACTAACTGCGAATTCAGTTATGTCAGGGGAACAAAGTTGCAAAAAACGTTTTGATTCGTTACAGGTACCTACCAGCAAAATTTTTGTCCGAGTGTATGGTATGAGATATACCGCGCCGTGAAATGCATCTTTTTTAGGGCGAGAATGTATATTTCCGTAGATAAGTCGCCGACAAGCTCCAAGTGCACCGCGCGAGTTACGAAACAGACAAATAAACAGACGTAGGATTTTTGCAATCTAGCGCTCCTGCCTTTGCGGTTTAAAGTGAGAATAGGTCCTGCCATATCTACCCCACATTGATTATACGGGTAGGTAGGGGTTAAACGATTCTTGGGTAAACTGCTCATAATAGGGTTCAAAGTTTTACCTTTCATTCGCTTACATACAACGCACCTACTCAAAATCTCTTGCGCGAGATTCCGCTCCCAGAAAGGCCACCAACAACGTCGATAAACGTCGTGTAGAAGAGCCTGAAAAGAGACGTGAAGCAGACATCGGCGCTCGTGTCGCATGAACAAAACTGAAAACCGATGTTGTGCACTAAGTACGGCTAAGCATGAATTCGCTAACCTGCCGCTGCCGGCACGCATTATTTTACTTTTATCGAGGAATATTTTTTGTTTGCAAAGCTTCGATGTCTTTTTTATTGATTGATGTGTAGAAATAAAACCATATTCCTCACTAAAAGATTCTACTTGAGATATTGTCACTAATCTCAGCTCAGATTCCCTCAGCTCATCCACTGCAAGCGAACCCGTCTTGCGGTTTAGATTATTTCGCGTGTTTTAAACAAACCGAAGTACGTACGCAAAGGAACGCCTCATTCGTTTGAATTCAGAAAACCTGTCTGGAAATATCTCGTCGATATTTTCGCTTTGTAAAATGTTCGCTTTATTAAATGTAACCTCCAATTTATCCCGCATCGTAGATGGATTTTTATCAGAAGTTAAATCATGATAAACAAAATCGAACCCGCGTAGGAAGGGTCCTTCCCACCACAGCTCCGACGAAGCTAGGCTCTGTGAGCTAGCCCCGCGCGAAAGCCTAATACTAGCCTCGATGTTATTATCATTAACGGTGCGCAGATAAGCGGCTGCCCCGTGCGCCGCTTGCGACGCTTCGGTATATTGCAGTTGTCTATAGATAGCCTCGCTACCTATAGCGTGCTGTGGTACTCGCGCTGACTCGTGCGCGACTGAATCGAGTTGTGATCGTTTCTCCAATGGTAGAAACCGATTTAGGGCTTGAGTACGCGTTTGACCTAAACTTTGTGTTGAGGATTTGGATGAAGTACTTACGCGGAACCTCCCGTCATTATTGCACATCGTAGTTATGACGGAATATTCCTTGTAACCCTTCTCTTCCTCTGAGTGCGCATCACAAAGCGTAGGCTTCACCCCAAGCTCGCAGAACGAATGCGCTTGTACATCGGCCGTTTGTGAGAAATTACATCGAATGAAATTATTTTTACATTTTAAATTTAAAGGACCCGATACGACCCACCCTAACTGTGTGTTTTGTAGGAAGGGACCTTTAGGTAAACGCATTCTTCCCTCGCATAATAAATCCCAAAATATATCCGCGCCTAACAGGATATCGCATGTTCGAGATTCATGAAAATAGGGATCAGCTAATTTAATATTACCAGGGATACCAAACTTCGCATATTGTTCGGGTACCGCTGGCAGTGATGATGCAATGTGTTTTAACACAAAACATTTTAATCGCATAATGTAGGAGCTGGTACACGATCTAACATCAACTTCGCATGTTTTTGTTGATTGCGAGATCGAATTTCCTACCCCTCGTATTTCTTGAGTGGACTGTATTAATTGAATGCCTAATTTATCGCATAATGATTGAGTAATGATGCAGCGCTCCGAACCCGAATCAAGGAGCGCGCGCGCAGTGTGGTAATTATTATATCTATCTCTGACCTCCACTACGGCCGTAGATAACAAAACTGGTTGCACACATTGATAATTAGCGCATAGAACGTCAGTGTGTGTACCTAATGTTTTGATTGAAGGCTCGGGTTGCGCGGGGGTGAACTGCGGCGCGGGGAGGGACGCGTGCATAGAAACTGACTTCACGTTATCAGCTGGGCCCGGAGGAGTGATGGCTGATTTACACAGGGTCAGTAGACAAGTCAGTCGCAGCGCCAATGTCGGCGCCGCGACTGACTTTAACTGTTTACATGAAGTAAGTAGTAGTGGTGCGTTTCTCACGGTGAGCACACGTGTGTGAAGTCAGTGGGAAAAATGAATTCGCGAAAACAACTGAAACGATGATTTAATTATTTGTTGAAAAATTTATCAATTTTGCTGTTGAATGAGTTAATAGAGATGGTAGAAAATGAGATAACTAAAAATAAACGTGGTCACTCTACAACGCAGCGGCAGTGACTAACCACGCACTGACTTGTCTGTTTACACGGGGTTTATTTGGCTGGCGCGGGGGTGCGCGGGTGGCGGGGGGTGCCAACTGACTTTAAAATATTCGTGTCCGAATATTCAAGTCAGCGCTGACTTCAAGCTAGTTGTGGGTCGTTGACTGTTTTTGCGTTAACGAAACGAAACCGTTTTCTATAAACGGTCAACCGGTTAAAAAACCGGTTGACGTTTTTAACAGGTTTGTCGAAACGTTAACTGTATTGCACTAGTAGCGTTGACGCGTTAACGTCTAAAACGGTCAACTTGTGGCAAAACCTGTTGACGTTTTTAACTGGTTTGTCGAAACGTAAACTGTAGTGCCTTTACATTCCGGCATTTTGCAAATTGTTTTTTACTTTATTTACATTTGAACTACTTAGTATTATTTATTTACGATAAAACACTGTCCTTATTTGCCATTAATATCCTAAATTATCACTAACTTTCACTACCTATACATAATTAAATAATTATTAAACTTCCGCGCAAAAAAAGCGTTGACCTCAACGTAATTTAATTTAATTAATTAGTTAGTAATTTAATTAGTTTGTCATTAAACGAATGAAAACAATTTCCCTGTTTTTCTTGGTCAGTCAGAAGGCCGGCGCGCGGCGCACGGAGCGCTTAGCCCCCGGAATGAACAAACATACATTCATCTCTTTCACTCTCCAACAATCTTAAGCTGTCGACTACTGCGGCGTCTCGCTCGCTCGTGTACAATGTGTTTTACTTTTACCTAGCGGTTCGCAGCTCGTTCGTTCATTTTCGGATGGTGTTCGTTCGTAAGGTGTTTTAAGAGTTCAATCTTCCATGTAACTTGTCCGTCAACGAACGAGATAGTATGTCAACGTCAAAGTATGTCGTTAAATGAAATAATAAGTTGATTGAATCAACTTGTTTCGCGGAAAAGAGAAGACGGTTGATTCGTTTTGTCCGTCAACGAACGAGAATGTGTCAACGTCATAGTATGTCGTTCGTTGAATGAAATAATAAGTTGATTGAATCAACCTGTTTCGCGGAAAAGAGAAAACGGTTGATTCGTTAAATGTAGAAAAGCTGCTTTTTATAACAGTTCGTTGATTCAACGCTCACTACTACTTCAAGCCACTGTACTGACTTCAAATCAGTTTACACAGGGTTTTTTTCGGGTCAGCACTGACTTGCCTCGAATTTGTAGTCAGTTACTGACCCTGTGTAAATCAGCTCTGACACCTGCACTGACTTCGCTGTCGCAAATTAGCGAATTGTGCTTTTTAGTGCACTTCCTACACGGGCCGAACCGACAGTCAGTCAGTGCGTGCCCAGCGCGCAAGCAGTTCTCGCACAAATGTTTTTCTTTTATGTGTTCTAGCCGAGCCTTCATATCTAAACCGAGAAAGGTTTGGCATGCGTACAGTGGATGATTTGATTTAGTGCAAAGTGAACACAGTGACTTCTTTGATTGACCGGACGGATTGTTGGTAGAAACGTTACAGTGCACTTTATTACCTACTACCGCGTGAATTTATGTTTTGTTTTTGGTAGCTAGTGCTTGCGTGTGACACTAGTAACGTTTCCAACATGTCGGCCCTGTCTCTCAAGAAGTCTAGTAAGACTTCAACCTTCATCGTCGACTTGGAGTCACCAGATTTTTTAAAAAATAGGGACTTATGTTGTTCCCACGATCTATTCCTTTCTAATACCAAAAAAGTAATACCAAATGGTATTTGTTTATTGTCCTCATTAAATTCTATTCCTAACGAATACCACTCACAACGAATACCAAAACAAGATAAATAGTATGAGGTACAGTCAGTAAAAGAAATGCTCAAGTGATTCAAAGTAGTGTTTATTTAAACAAAACCAGTCCTATCGAAACATTTTATTCCATTTTTATTTTCTCTATTTTTGTGTATTAATAACCAGATTTTAGTAGAACCAAGCCACCATTTCTTTTTATGAATGTTTATCCTCCAGTGATTCCCGAACATGTGGATGGACGAGCTTCATCAGACATTTCTAAGAAAAGAAATACCTACATACTTAAGTATCTATATCGGAGTAGTATAGTGCAAGTTTCGTTCAAATACTTGGACATGACAAATTAGTAACCTACCTCCAAATTTTATCTTTGAAAAAATTTAACTATACATAATACATATAAATTAAACAAACAATATTTTACGAATATAGGAACATTTAAATAATTATTATAATAAAAAACTAACCAGCTACCACTTTCACTGTGTTTCTAGTAACCTATTCCACCTAAAACTATTTAAGATACATTTAAAAAAAGCTTATGATAGATATCGTCTACGCGCGGTCCGATTTTTTGATAATTTCTTTGTATAACGTAATTATAAAATTAAATATGTAGTGGTGGCGCCACTATCCACCCTACTATTCGCCTTAAGTTTATTTATTTTGTCAAACACTGCAGCGGTTTCTTAATTTAAATTATTTAGACACATCATTACTGGTTGGTATCTTGTTTTTCAATATGTGGCTTTCATATAATTTTCGGTAAGTATTTTGAAAAAAAAACTATTCAACTAGATAAATACTATTTTAATACAAATAATACAATAATATAGTGGAAATATGATTGAATTAGAAATAATTTTGGTATTACGTTTGTATGGGCAAGTCGTCTTCCGCTGGCCTCTTAAGGTGCTTCGTATGCACGGCGGCGCCTGAGTTGATTGGTTGTTTCGGATTTTGAAACAATAGGAGCAAGCTCATTCTTTTTTTTGTATTCTTTTTGGTAAGTGATTCACTTATGGTACTCGTAGATAAAAATGCCTCAATGAAATGAATTTGTGCAGGTTATAAAATTATGATCATAATATTAAATTATTTGAAAGCAAAATAAATTGTTTCTGTGACTGTACCAAAAGTTCTGTTTTGGTATTCGTTGGGAATAGATTTTGTATTTCATTTAAAGATTTCGAATTTGGTATTCGTTAGGAATGGAATTTAATGAGGACAATAAACAAATACCATTGGTATTAGTTTTCTGGTATTAGAAAGGAATAGATCGTTCCCACTCGCGTTCAGTAGTTTTATCTAATTTAGTGACAATCATGTATATTATTAAAGTATCCCAATGATCCACGGGTTCACCTAGCAGTTTTAAAGCTCGTAAATTCTTTAAAACCGTGTCGATAAGTGTTCGCAATGAATCTGGTGCCTCTTTTGTCAACGGTGGAATGTTAAATAGCGATTTGACGTGGTTATGAACCAATAGCTTGCTATTGTCGTACCTAGTGAGCAGTAGTTCCCATGCTACATCGTGGTTTGCAGCTGAAAACTCAACCGACTCGATTACCAACGCTGCACTCCCCTTTAGTGACGATTTTAGGTAGTGAAACTTTTGGATTGCGGTGATGTGATCTGTGTTGTGAATAAGCGACTGAAAGGTGTCCCTAAATTCTAGCCACCGCTCGTATGAACCATCGAAGGTAGGTATGGTGATTGTTGGCAATTTAACGTTACAAAACTCACTGGGTGCCTTCTTGGAACCCGCGGTAACCTCTCCACTGGTAAGCATACATTCTGCCCTAGCCAGAGTTTCGTAATATGCATCTTCAAAAGCATCGCGTTGTTTAATTTGTTCTTCGAAATCTACAGGTAAAACATTTTCTTCTAATTGTGACTGAAGATTGTTGAAGTCGCTAAATAAACTCTCTACTCCTTTTACACGTATTTTAAGTTCAAAATGTAATTATTGTAAACATCTACAGGCCGAACCGAGACCTAGAGATATTCTTTACTTTTCTTCAAAAAATCCTATCACTATTAAAACGAAAATATTGTAAAAAGAAAATAATTATCACTGGAGATTTTAACTTAGACAAGATAACTAGCTCAAAAGAATACAAAAGATTATGTGACACCATGTTAGAATCAAATTTAACTCAATTAGTCAAGATACCTACCAGAGTTACCAACACGACACAAACTTGTATAGATTTATTATTTACGAACCATAACAATTGCACAATCACCGTAGAAAACAATGGAATATCGGATCATTATAGCCTTATCTGTGATTTAAGCCTAAATTTACCCCAACACCGGTCCGATTATACTTTTATCACCAAAAGATTATTTACGAATTCAAATATAGAAAAGTTCAAATTAGCGCTGAAAAACACTGATTGGGATAAAAAAATATTAAGTAACGCAAACATTAATGAAAACTATACCTCATTTTATACTACAATTCAAAACATTTTAAACAAGCACATTCCCCTAACCCGTAAAAAACATCAAACTAAAGTAAACAAATCCTACATCACCAAAGGAATAAAAATATCTTGCACTAGCAAAAGATACCTTAGAATTTTGTCGAATCAACTAAAAAACACAGCCTTCACAAAATATTACAAATCTTATGACCGCCTACTAAAAAAATGCGTAAAACAATCTAAAAAGTTATCCTACATGAAATCAATGAAAGCATCTACGAATAAAATTAAAACAATGTGGGCCACCATTAACAGTATAACTAACCCGCGTAGATCGAGTCCTAAAAACATTGAATTAGACTTACCAAACATTACCAACTCGCCAAAATCAATAGCCAACTCATTCAATAGGTATTTTGCATCCATAGGCAACAATCACACCGAGCCGGGCAGTTATAAAGAGGGCTGCGCAGGAGCGTGCGGACGCCCCGTGACCTCACCTTCGACTAATAGCATGTTCCTAGAACCAGTTACCAATGGCGAGGTGTTCAAACTGATAAGAAACATGAGTTCAAAATATAGTTACGGCGCGGACGAGATTCCACCGATACTAATAAAAAAATGCATTTCTTATCTAATTCTGCCAATTACTGACTTGATAAACCAATCATTTAACGAAGGGACATTCCCAGATTTATTAAAATTAGCTAAATTAAGACCAATACATAAGAAAGGCGGACCTGAGAAAAACCCAAGCAGTTATAGACCGATAGCGTTACTACCTACTTTATCTAAGTTATTTGAAAAAGCTATGGCTACAAGGTTAAACAAATTTCTTGAAAAATACGACTTATTTGACAATAACCAATTTGGATTTAGGGACAACCGATCAACCGCGCTGGCGGTTTGTAACTACACGCAAAAAATATACAATTGCATGAATGACAAGAAATATGCCATCGGAATTTTCCTTGATATGACAAAAGCCTACGATAGGGTAAACCACAAGCTATTATTGCAAAAACTGTATGGAATTGGTGTTAGAGGAATAGCTTACAAATGGTTTCAGTCCTACCTTCGTGACAGGAAACAATTTGTGCAAATAGATCATTTTAATAAATTATCACACGAACTGACAAGCATACCTTCCGAAATAATTACTATTAATTCATCAATACCCCAAGGTAGCGTTCTTGGATGCAACCTATTTTTAATCTATGTAAACGACCTGCCTAAATCAATAAATACACCCTGTGTTCTACATGCAGACGACGTGTCTCTGCTTTTTAGTAGTACACCTAATATTAACATAAATTATATTAAAACTAGTTTATATGACTGCGAACAATGGCTTAAGGACCACAATCTTGAAATAAATTATAATAAAACTAAATTCGTTCAGTTTAGAACCTACCAAAAAAAAACCACTTGACTTGAGTATACTTGAAAAAAGCCTTAATATAAAAGAACAAAATAACTTTAAATTACTTGGACTCACATTGGACAACAACCTTAACTGGAAATCCCATATTGAAAATATTAAATCAAAATTATCAAGATCTGTCTACGCGCTCAGTATCCTCAAATCAAATACAGACTACAAAACTGCCCTTTCTGCGTATTATGCCCAAGCTTTCTCAGCATTTAATTATGGAATTGTATTATGGGGCGAAAGTGTTAATTTCATCGACTTATTTATCCTCCAGAAAAAATGCATACGAATCTTGGTAAATATCCCAACCCGTGACAGCTGTAGGCCGCATTTTATTGAAAAGGGCATTCTGACCCTCCCCTGTATATAGGTACATACTGCAAGCATCGCTATTTGTAAGAAAAAACAGGCACATATTTAAATCAAAATCGGAACAAGATGATAAGTACAATAGACGCCACGGAAATATGCTAATAAAACCACCTAGTACCCTAACAATAGTAAGTAAGAGCCCAGAATCTAGGTTAGTCACTATTTTTAATAAACTGCCTGCAGACATAAACAAGACCCGTCAAGTGCGAGTGTAACTCGCGCGCCGAGGGTTTCGAACGTTTGTCAACAAGTAGGTATGTACTAAAGGTACTGGTTAGAGACTCCGAAATTTAATGAAGACCTAAAACTAGTAGGTACCAACCTACATTTCAGATGGATCTCTCTGCATGCTTGGGAGATAGGGTGTAGCGGTAAATTTTTCAACTTTTTTCAAAATATTTCTAAAAGTATTGAACCTACAGAAATTTCAAAAACTGATTTGAAATGTACAAACTGATACCTTTCATATGATACCCCATTTAGAGGGCTAGCTCCCCCTTTTGAAAACTATCCCCCCCCTTTTTGACCATTTTTCAAAAAGTGTTCGTTTAACAGACTTCTCTATATTTTTCCTGTAAAATATAGATCTATATCTATAAACGCTTCATACATTTTTAATGGATCGCTCTGCAAACTTCGGAGATAGGGGGGGGGGGGGGGGGTAAAATTTCGACTTTTTTCAAAATATTTCAAAAAGTATGAAACCTACAGAAATTTCAAAAACTGTTTTGAAATGTACAAATTGATACCTTTTATATGATACCCCACTCAGTGGGGTAGCCTCCCCTTTTGAAAATTATCCCCCCTCTTTTTGACCATTTTTCAAAAAGTGTTCATTTTACAGACTTTTCTATATTTTTCCTGTAAAATATAGATCTATATCTAAAAACGCTTCATACATTTTGAATGGATCGCTCTGCAAACTTCGGAGATAGGGGGGGGGGAACGGGTAAAATTTCGACTATTTTCAAAATATTTCAAAAAGTATGCAACCTACAGAAATTTCAAAAACTGTTTTGAAATGTACAAACCGATACCTTTCATATGATATCCCACTCAGTGGGGTAGTCTCCCCTTTTGAAAATTATCCCCCCTCTTTTTGACCATTTTTCAAAAACTGATCTTGTTACAGACTTCTCTATATTTTTCCTGTAAAATATAGATCAATATCTACAAACGCTTCATACATTTTGAATGGATCGCTCTGCAAACTTCGGAGATAGGGGGGGGGGGGAGCGGGTAAAATTTCGACTTTTTTAAAATATTTCAAAAAGTATGAAACTTACAGAAATTTCGAAAACTGTTTTGAAATGTAAAAAACAATACCTTTCATATGATACCCCATTCAGTGGGGTAGCCCCCCCTTTTGAAAATTATCCCCCCTCTTTTTGTCAATTTTTCAAAAAGTGTTCATTTTACAGACTTCTCTATATTTTTCCTGTAAAATATAGATCAATATCTACAAACGCTTCATACATTTTGAATGAATCGCTCTGCAAACTTCGGAGATAGGGGGGGGGGAATGGGTATTTTTTCGACTATTTTCAAAATATTTCAAAAAGTATGAAACCTACAGAAATTTCAAAAACTATTTTGAAATGTACAAACTAATACCTTTCATTTGATACCCCATTTGACTCTGTAGGTCTCTTTTAAAATTTTGACATCTCAATTTGTATGGAAAATGTTCATTTTCATTTTTCATTTATTTTAATTTTTTTTTCTCAAAATCTGTACAGGCGCACGAAATGTATCATTATTTTAAATTTCAAGTTGATCGCTGCTGTAGTTGCTGAGTTATTAAGGAGGGAAAAAAGGACAGACAAAGCGAGACCATAAGGGTTTCGAAACCGATCTTCGAAACCCTAAAAATGAAAAACTCGACAATATTTTTAAGAGAAGATTAAAATCATTACTTATACGTAAATGTTATTATACAGTGGATGAATTCCTTACGGATAAAACCTCTAAAAGTAAATAGTAGGAATATCACTATTTTATGACAATTGTCTAATTAGAGCTTAGATTTTAATAATGCATTGTATGACATAAGTGGGTATTATATCATTGTTTAACACGAATTTTGACATTTATAATCTGCCTAAAATGGACATAATATTATGTTTAAAATTTTTATCTTATTTTATTTTTATTTTGACATACATTTAAATTAAATTTTTAATATTTCTGACATAATAATTATGATAAACCTACTTATAGGTGATGAATTGTGTATCCTCATCCTCTTCTGTATCTTAACTAACATATGCTTGTGAACTAAATTAATAATGTAAAATTGTAGACCATTTATTTGTACTTACTTAAGAACTCTAACTTAAATGTTGCAACGCCCTTACAGGGTTCATGTAGATTCTACCTAAAAATGTTAACACCTTATAATGGACATGAATGCAATAAATATATAAATAAAAAAAACATATGTCGCGAGGAGGGAATCGAACCCGCAGCCTCATGAACGACCTTCGCCAGTTGCACCACACAGGTCGTCGAAATACTCGAATACTAAGTTTTTTATAATCACCCCAATTATTTGAATGAGCGTATATATGTAGTATGTATGATTCACGCCAAATCTACTGAGCGGATCAGGTTGAAACTTTGCATTCATATAGTTTTAAACTTGGTACATTTACGATACTTTTTACGTGGAAATAACACGCGTGAAGCCACAGACCGAAGCTAGTTTAAATAACTTAACCACAAAGTACTTGGATAATGTTTCAATACGCTCATTCCGTATTCTACGTTCCTCTTATTATAATTACTTATTCAATTACTGTGCAATATTATTTGACATTTATTTGTCAACAATTAATGACGAAACGTGACAAGGATAAGAAATTAAACAATTATTGGAGCAATTACTCTGTAGCATGTGGTGTCATTTGACGCGGTCAAAATATATAAATTCATTTTAAAAGATAATACTCTGCGAAGTTAAATAGACGCTATATTATGGTCATCGATGTAAGTAAAATTCGGGAGATTGGGACTAGTTTTAGCGTCAGTTAACGTGATCGCTTAAATTAGGACCAATTAGGTCCACCTACCTCAGTCATAGTCGGACCGGGGCGCCGCCCCGCCGCGGTGTTCGTGTTTCGCGTGCGTTCGTATTGTTGTCTGGGTCGCACTTCGGTTTAGGTACGTCTTTCCATCTTTTTGTTCATTGGGTAGGTATATTTGAGAGGTATGGAGATAAGTGAAACAGCCAGTCGCAGTGCGTGCTAGTTTATTACTGAAGTAATGACAATGGCGCGCGGTGCAGCGCAGTGCACGGCGGCGCGTCTGTACAATGAGCTAGGTAGGTATAGCTACATATACATCATTCCTCCACCATTACTTATTGAATGAATCTGTTGACAATGAAATAAACGATTAACTCTAACATCCGCAAAGAACCCTTATTTCTAAAAATACTTTTTATAATTCTTTTTGGGAATATTACGTCTTAGACGCGAGAGTGTGGGTGACAGCGCTGGCCGATCATCCTCCGCCAGACCCCCGGCGGACGCGTCAGAACCCTGCGGCTGTGCAGGCACGTCCAGGCTAGTTGCCGGCGCCGCCGTGTCTGCGGTCGCAACAGTCTCTCTCGCACACTCTTCCTGGGCACAATCTGCCCACTCTTCCCCGTCACCATCAAATTCGGTGACGTCTTCGTAGCTAGGAGTAACTGGTGGCTCATCAGTTTCAGTCACAGCCGGAGTGCATCCTACCAATTGAACGTCTCGGCTCTCTGCCTCTAGTTCTGGCTCAGAAAGCCCCGCACTTTCTGGAAATTGTGATTGAAGCTGATGAGGCATTTCTGTATTACTACAATTACCAGATCGTATCAACTGGCTATTATTACCTGTATATTTAAAAATTTGATCGACATGGCGTATACACTCTGCTTTTGAATTGACTAATACTACTTTGTACATCCGATTACCAATTTTTTTCTTAATCAACCCTAACTGCCAGGATTCTTTCCGCGCACTGTACCAACGAACCCAAACAATATCTTCATTTTCTAACTTACGTTTACAAGGCACAGATTTTGTTTTGTTGACCGGCTGAAGCATGATTAAATCCAGGCGGGATCTTAAATTTCTCCCAAACATTAATTTAGATGGACTTTGGCCGGTGGTACAGTGAACTGAATTTCTGTAATTGAAAAGGTGGCCTAATAATAACTCGTTAATTTCATACAATGGCAGGTTATCTTTTATGACACATTTAAGCATTTTCTTGCATGTTCTGACCGAATTTTCGGCTTGACCATTACTTGGCGGATGATAAATAGGAGAAGTTATATATTTAATACCATTACTCGAACAAAATGTCTTGAATTCAATTGAATTAATCTTAACGTCAATAACCGAAACCAGGACGTTTGGAATGCCAAAGGTTGAAAAAATACCCTTTAATTTCGCGATTAAAGCCTTCGTAGTCGTACCGTTTTGCATGTGTAGGCATTCTAACCATTTACTATAGGAATCTACAAGTACGAGATATACCCTTTGTCCAACAGTCATATAGTCAATGTGCACTCGCTGCCAGGGCGCGCTGGCGGCGGGCCAGGGCAGGAGGTCGCGCGGGGGCGCGGGGCGCGCGCGCGCGCAGGTCTCACACCCGCCTATCCACTGTTCGATATCGTCACAATACTTTATCTATTGTGATATCGTTATCGATGCCTGGCCACCACATTCTACCGCGAGCATTACTTTTAGTTTTAATAATACCTAAATGCGTGTCGTGCAATTCACGTAGCATATTTTCTCTGAGCGCTGACGGAATAACCACCCTATGGCCTCTAAGTAAACATCCGTTTTCGAATTGCAAGTCTGATTTGCATTGAAAGTAGGGCAAGACAGATTTGCAGGATATTTTACGCGGCCAGCCGTTAAGCATGTACTTAACGACGGTCTGAATTGTCCTATCGCCCTCGGTCGCCCGCGTGATATCGCGACTCGTCGTAGCCGGAGATGTCTCGCTTAAGAATTTTAGCGCAAAATAATTATCAATCTCGCTATCGACCTCTTCCGATTTATCCGTACCTGATAAGGGCGCGCGTGAAAAATAATCTGCTACTAAGTTTTTATCGCCCGACACATACTGAACTACATAATTATACGCCGACAACATCATAGCATATCTCTGCAGACGCAGCGCTGTGGTCATCGGAATACCGGTTTTATTGTTGAATATAGACACCAAGGGCCTATGATCGGTCCTAAGTATGAATGGCTCACTCCTACCATATAAATATAGGTGGAACCGTTTCACACCAAAAATAATAGCGGTTGCCTCCTTTTGTATCTGACTATAATTTCGCTCACTGGCGGTCAAAGAACGCGAGGCGTAAGCGAGGGGTCGCTCCTGGCCGTCCTGCGTCTGCTGCGCCAGGACGGCGCCGAGGCCGGCGGGTCCCGCGTCCACCGTCAGCACCAGCTGCGCGCACGGCTCGAAGTGCGCCAGCACGCGCTCGGAAGCCAGCTCGCGGCGCACGGCTGCCATGGCTCCCCGCTGCCTGTCACCAAACTCCCAAGGCGCTTCGCTACGTAATAGCTCGTGTAAAGGACTCAGAATAGACGCAGCGTTGGGAATAAAATTCCTATAGTAGTTGACAACCCCTAAAAATCTCTTAACTTCAGTGACGTTAGTAGGCTCGGGAGCGCTCATAATTGCCTTGACCTTATCAGCGCATGTCGTTAACCCTGACTTGCTTATCACATAGCCTAGGTATGTCACGCTCTTCCTGAAAAATTCGCATTTTTCTTTCTGTAGGCGTAGACCAGCGTTATTTAGCCTATTTAAAACTTCAGTTAGCCGCTTTAAGTGTGATTCCCGATCGGGACCTGTGACACATATGTCATCGAGCCAGACGCTGACTCCGTCGATTCCTGACATAAGCGTTTCTAATGATTTTTGAAAAATCGCCGCCGCGTTGGCTAGGCCATACACAAGCCTAGTTTGCTTATATAATCCCTTATGCGTATTGATAGTCACGAGCTCTTGAGAAGAGTCATCCAAAATAAACTGATTGTATGCGTTCTTTAAATCAATTTTACTATACAACTCACCGCCCCCTATTTTAGCGAATACCTCCTCTATTCTAGGCAAGGGGTATTTCTCTATAACGAGGTCTTTGTTAAGCGTGATCGAAAAATCTCCTGCAATCTTAACTTTACCATTTTCCTTTAAAATAGGTACTATTGGTGTGGCATAATCTGAATGGTCTACAGAAACTAAAATACCTGCGTCCACTAAACGCTTCAATTCCTTTTCGACCTTATCTTTCAGCGCAAAGGGTACCGTTCGCGGCTTAAAAAACTTAGGTACTGCGTTCTCCTTTAGTTGTAAGCGGACTTTAAATCTATTGAACGAGCCTAGCTCATCTCGCCATAAATCTGGGAACTTTTCAATTAAATCCAAGACATTTTTATCAGTACTATAACTGCACTGCAAAGATTTCAGATCAGTTGTAATAAACAAATCAAAGGCAGACATGAAATCTCTTCCAAGTAGTGGCGGCCCTCCGTTTTTAATAACAAAAATTTTAATATTTTTCTTTATTTTGTTATACAAGGCTTCTATCGTGAAAAACCCCAAGGGGGCTATTTTATGTCCATTGTACAAACACATGCTTACAGTACATTGTTGTAAATTATAGTTAGAAAACTTGTTTTGATACAACTTATCCGAAATAACGGTTCTCCCTGAGCCTGAATCAAGTTCCATTGAAATATTTTGATTTCCTAAAGTTAAATCTAGGGTGATAGGTTTGTCCGTCACATACCTTATATTAAAGTTCTGGCATTCCTCGCAGATGGAGTCCTGATCCTGGTTATCACTGCAATCCTGATCTGATTTAACATGGAAAACACTCGACTGATTTGCACCGGCACAAACTTTTTTTAAATGACCCTTTTTACCACACTTCTGGCACTTGTAACCTTTATACCGGCACTGATCACTGCAATGATTTTTCATTCCGCAAACGGTACAGCGAGCCGAATCGCTGCGCGCCGGCCCAGCAGCGCCGCTCGCGCCGCCGCCGCCGCCGCCGCTGCCGCCGCCGCCGGCCCCAGCGCCTCGGCCCGAACCGCCGCGGCCGCGACTCGTTTTACCCTGGAAACCTGCCCGGTATATTGGCTCCTCCTTGACATTCAATTCCTCGCTGGGACTGTACAAGGCCTTCGCTTCTTTAGCGCAAGCCGCCTGCTCCGCCATTTCGATGGCCCTCGTCAACGTCAATGAAGACGGGCTTTGCTCGAACAGTTTGTCCCTTTCTGGACCGGCGCCAAGGCCGAGGACGAAACGATCTCTCAGATTCGTTTCCAGGGCGGTACCGAAGTCACAGTAAGTTGCGAGTCCTCTCAATCGCGCCGCCCATTCCCCTAACGATTCGCCTGATTTTCTGGTAGCTCCAAAAAATTTTGCCTTGTCCACGAAGGTGCATCTTTTTGGCTTGAAATGGCCGTCGAGTAATGCTACTAGCTGCACGAAGGTGAGAGCATCCAACTGCGCTGGAAACGCTAGGTTCAGCACTAGGCGGTAGGTTTCCTCCGTGAGATGGGTCAACAAAATTCCGCACTTATTTTCGTCGCTGACACTATTTCTCGGCTTGAGAAGCATTAGGTCGGATATAAAGTTACGCCCAAAATGGCTTTTTTGCATAGCGGTACTAAGTTTTTCTTTCTCTTTCTTACAAACTTACAAATATATTTCTATCGCTTTGCCTTAAAAAACTAAGCATGTGCATTTGGTCGGATCTAACAACTATCAGAAATTTCTGTGAGGCATAAGAACTTTTATTAAAATACAATTTTATGCACCTAATGTAAAATATATTTTGGATACAAATCTGAATTACTGCCATTATGCATCTAATTTTTTTTCTCCCAAATATTATACGTAGCAATAGATAAGTCTTTCTGACTCTAAATAAATTCACAATGATAGTACGTGTCATTAGATGCAACCTTTTGCTTCAAACATTTTATCAAGATCACTTCTATTTCAAAATTCGAAAAATTACTTAAGACCTTGTGCTTCTAATAAGATATAATTTTGTCGTTCAATTGGTGTAAGTATCTGCAAATAACTCTTTTGCTTCCAATCAAATGCAAGATTACGACCCCGAAGGTAGCAACATCGGGCCCTTTCGACGAATTTTCGGGTACTTTCTCATGCGTCGTATGACGTCGGCGCCCAATGACAGTGGAGTAACAAACAACAAGTGGAATGACGGTGAGTTAGTGAACTTACCAACCAACCATTACGTTAATAGTCTTGTTTGAATTATTGTATTGTATGTGTGTTTATATGACAAATTTTGGTTAATGTGAAAAACTGCGTAATTATTAGTTTCAGTATATGGTATTTTTTTTTATTTTGATTGATTCGGAAAACAAACAGTTTTACAAACTTTATAAATAAATACGTAATGACTTATAACCATTTATGTGTCCTCGCATGTAGAAGCTAAAAGACTATATTATGTATAATTTTTTTTTATTTTTGACGACCTCTGTGGCGCGGTGGGCGAAGGTCCGCCTGCGACGCAGGAGGTTGCGGGTTCGATTCCCGCCTCGGGACAAATATTTGTACGATCTGCAGATATTTGTTCAGGGTGTTCTGGTCGTTTTCTATGTATAATAAAAAATATCTATCTATGTACTCGTATATTATTATGTATATCAGTTATCTAGTACCCATAACACAAGCTTTGCTTACCTTGGGGCTAGATAATGCTGTGTGAATTGTCCAGCATTATTATTTATTATTATTTATTTATTATTATTACGATGGTGTCGGAGTAGGACTAGCGATAGAGGATAATATAAAGTAAAATCAATTTTTCCACGCTGGATGCAAATATTTGAATTTTTTGGCGTATTTTATAAAAACGGTTAGAAAAGCCTACTTCTGAGGCTAGTCAGGCACGTACTACCGTTATGTTAGAAATTAAGTGTACCTAAGTTTAATGTTTGAATTTTGTGTATTTAATATTTAATTTAATTTTGAAACCAAAAAGTCCAGTCTCGCAGTCGCATTTATAAAAGCAAAGTCAATAAGATGGATGAGTTAGCGAAGCAACCAGCTGGCTCGGAGTCTATTCCAAAGGCATACAGATCTCTTTAACGGGTCTCTAAAGATGGTGATGAAGTCAATTTTGATTTCTACAGCGATGACAGCGTCAAAGACAAACATTATGAACCGACTGATGATACTAGTTTTAGCCATATCAGCAATTCAACTGTTAGGTACTAAACGTCGCAAACAGCTGGTAAAATGACGAATATTTACTCCTGAAAAATCGGACTTAAAATCCCCCTTAGACCGTTACCAAGGAATTGACTCCAAGAAAAAGACCCATACCATTTCTTCAAAATGAAGATTTAACCCTGGAAGATCTTATAAATTCACAGACCACATATCGTGAAAATTCCGATTTTTATGATGTCATTTCGTATATTCGTCCTACTAAGAAACGCTATGTTGCGAATACTACGGTTCATGTGAAAGAAATTGGTGAATTTATGCTGAACTAAAATTTATATGAAAAAATTTAATTAATTAACTGAATAAAAATTAAGTTAATTATAAATTCTAAATATTAAAGGCTGAAGGGGCACACACACATGGAAGTTGATCAAATACATAAATTAATAATAAAGTAAATAAATAATTCTGGCCAATTCACTCAGCATTATCTAGCCGCAAACTAAGCAGAGGATGTGTTATGAGTAATATATAACTGATAAACTTAATACGATACACTACTTAGATAGATATTTTTACATAGAAAACACCCCAACACACTGAAATATATCTGCAGATCGTACAAACATTTGTCCCAAGGCGGGAATCGAACCCGTAACCTCTTGGTCACCACAGAGGTTGTCAACATTCACAAATAGAGAAGAAGAAAAAACAGATGAAAAAATGGAAATTGATATGGAACTCCAGCATTTCAAAGACGTCACATCTTTGCATAAAAAGGGTGGACCATTCGTAACTTGAATGCAAAATAGAGATGGCAATGTGTTCAAAATAAAATATCGGAATGTGTGTGGCCTGGGATATAATTTTATAAAAAATGACTTTTTACAAGATTTTATCGAAATATCTTAAGTACGCAATTCTTCAAGGGGTATTGCCTTTCCCGATGACCCGTGTTGAGACAAAGTGAGAAACCAATAACCACTGCAAAATATAATGATTTGATCACACTTTTGCAGTGTGATCAAATCATTACCTATATTCTGCAGTGGAGTACCAGAAGAATTTGACATTTACTACAGAAATCTGCAACATGCATCCAAATGTGCATCAAATTTTCCTGATGCTGATTAAAAATAGGTATTTGAGACGCATCTGAATAATACTGAATCCGATATGCTTATTGTTTCATTTATTTTAGGCGTATCTACAACCTTTTGCCTTAATCCAATATAACATAATACTAATGTATTTAGAAGCAATTAGATATAATCACAGATGAAAGTCTACCTTCCCTGCTTCGATGTTGAGGCATAAACTCGTATCACAAGATACAATTCAAGTGTAAGGACAGAAATTGCAGGCATAAAGTCGGATCCCACATACACCCACCGATATTAAGTTTAATGAAACGAATTTACAGGAATAAGGTCGCAGGAAGCCATTTTTATGAAAAATCTATTATTATAATTTTTTAAACAGAGCTACAGTAATTTTAATTACAACAAAATAAAGGTATAGTATATTGTCAAACACCAAAAAAAGAACTGAAATTCCAGCCTTGATACTATAGTAATTATGACCAGATTAGTGTGACATTTTTGTTTTGGCTCTCCTGAAAAATAAAGAAATCATACATCCGGCCTTATGCATCTGGAGCCGAGATTTATTTTCAAAAATTGCGTGAGTTTCCCTTTTTGAATTAACCAGTCACTAGTTTTATGGTCAAACACAGGCAAATTCCCTAAATAAGCGTTCATTTTCACTATTTATAGCGCGTGGGGGGTAGACCGAACTCGTTCGCCAGTGAGAGGTATGGAGATAAGTGAAACAGCCAGTCGCAGTGCGTGCTAGTTTATTACTGAAGTAATGACAATGGCGCGCGGTCACGCGCGGTGCAGCGCAGTGCACGGCGGCGCGTCTGTACAATGAGCTAGGTAGGTATAGCTACATATATTTGTTCAGGGGTTCTGGATGTTTTTCTATGTATAATAAAAAATATCTATCTATGTAGTGTATTGTATTATGTATATCAGTTATCTAGTACCCATAACACAAGCTCTGCTTAGCTTGGGGCTAGATAATGCTGTGTGAATTGTCCAGCATTATTATTATTATTATTATTATATACATCAATATTGCAAAGGATTGGAAATATTATGACTTTGCGTTTAGTTGTAAAAACATAGGCTATTTGTTGAGTTACCGCTGGGAGAATGTATCGTATCTACAGAATTTTACTTATATCTATGTACCTATATGGTACTACAAAGCACAAATTCTTGTCCAATTTTATCTATAGCCTATCCGGATTTTGAAAACTCTGATGCTTATTTCGTCTTCTTTGTAATAACGAAAATGTAGATAGGTACCTAGATAATGCGATGGTCCAAAACTATCACGCCATGTTCGAGATTATATTATATTATTCCTAAAAATTTATATATCGAAAATTATAACGATTCAGGCGGGGTTTGAGCCTGCTATCTTTCCACTATTTACTATAATAGAATGAAAATCTCACTACCAAGTCAACCAGCAAACCAATCAAAAACCCCCATAGTCACAATGACTTTCTAGGACTTGCAACGTTTATTCCGTTGGTAGTTTTTAAACGACACCTCTCCTCGTCGCTTCAGTGGAAACTGTGCTTTATTCACGCATTATATCCAAAGAATTAACATCAAGGTCCAGAAAGGGCCGGGCAAGATAAATACAGTCCATTTACCTAGCCTACCCTGGGGCGGAACAAGCAATATTTGCAGAGCCCTATAATTCTGCTATTACACCTAGCTGGCCAGGGTGCTTATTATGTGGGTACAGAGCTCTACAAAAAATGTCGCCAAGAGAGATGTAATATTGAAAATGTCAGAGAATGCGATCATGTCCTGTATGTGTATACATAAAATGTGTCGTCCAGAATCTGTGGTTTTATCGAAAATGGATTAATACAATATTTGACTGGAACGTATTCTAAAGCTTCTACCACGACACGCTCCTAAAGCATCCTTACTTTAGTCTACTTATCGAAGCGACAGAAATCAAAAATATCACTTTATTTCTGTGCCTGTGTTTAGTTTTATAATTTGACCTTTTCTAAGTGTAAATTTATTGTTTGTATTTATGGAAATAAAGAGATTTTGATTTTTTGCTTCTGACTTGCGATTATAGCGATACTCTTCAGTTACCTAACAGAATATTTTGGTGGGACATATCAGCAACCGGTCCACAGTTGGACGGCTTGCTTGAAATCTGTTGTTGATTCTCTACTTGTTTCGTAGTCGTATTGGTGCGAGGAGTGAAGGTATTTATTACTATTCATGGATCGCCTTTAAAGCCCAATGTCGCTTAGCTGAATGGAGTTAATGGAATTAAGTGACCTAAATAACCATGCACATGTCACCGTTATTGTTATTTTATGACAGTTGACAGTTATGAGTGCGGGTCGACTGCGTTTTATAGATCTACTACCCTATATCAAGTATCAAGACCTATTTGTCAATAATTGAAAAACGTAGCTGTAATCGCTTCTACCATAATAGGAGTGATTACGCATAGTGTTCGGCTGCGGGTCGGCTGCGTTTTATAGATCTACTACCCTATATCAAGTATCAAGACCTATTTGTCAATAATTGAAAAACGTCGCTGTAATCGCTTCGACCATAATAGGAGTGATTACGCATAGTGTTTGCATCTTTCTCTTCAGCACACTAACGTCCATTGAGGTCCGTATCAGAAGGACAATCTAGCATAACGCCCTTTTGGGGTGAACGGAATAAAAGTAAAATGACCTACTAGTAAAACGTCTGAAAATTATTTCGTCATAATGGGTCTTATGTCTACAAATTATAACACCCTAATAGAAAAATGACAACTTTACTGTATGTCTATGACCTAACGTACATTCCGTTGAACGAGCTTTCCCCAGACAAGTAGGTGGTTTTGCCATTATCCCTACTCTTGGCAGGCGGATTTGTGAGCGCAGTAGAGGTGTTAAAAATATACAGGAGGAAGGTGCCGCCCCTCCTCTTAGGTTCCCTTAGACGTCTCTAATGACATCTGTCATTTCTGAAGTTAACTTTTATTTTGGACATTGACTTTGATTGTCATTTCCGACATTGATTGTCATTTTTGACACTATCTGTCATTCTTGACTTGATGTGATCAGTTATTTATTTCGTCTAAAAAATATTTATAAAAACCTATCCCAAATTTTATTTTTCAACCAATTTTTTTAAATGTAAAAAACTTGGTAATGGAATAAATGAAGGCTTTTTTCATGATAATATATTTTTATTATTGTATAGAAAGATCGAAGATCTATATTCTAATTACAGTAAACACAAATTCAGTTATATTTTGATTGAAACATCGAGAAAACAGTTCAGCACTTTATTATCATAATCTACTAATAAATTCCAACAACCCGAGATTGTTATAATTTACTTTATAACTCACCATGAATTTTAATTACTAGTGAGTTGTACTTGATAGGTTTATTAGGTCTCAGTGGCAGACCACCTGACCGGGAATCGAAGCTGCGCCCGTGCTGTTAATCCTCGACGACAAGTGCCTTCGGCGAGCAGTTACTCAGCAATCGTACTGGACGGTAGTTTCGTGGGAAGCGGGCTGGCTGGCTTTCGGCGCCGGTTTCATCAACCGACGCCGAACGCCCGCCGAAGATAATATTTTTTACGTATATGTCACGACTACAATATTTCGTTTCAACTTCAATGTTCCTCAGCAGCAGCAGCAGTCCAAGCGAGTCCGTACATCTGAACTCAAGTAGACGAAAGAACATTGTCAGGCTGATCTATCGCCACCGTCGTCACCGCGGTGCTAGCATGCGCGCCACGAGAAGCGTGTTTCGTCTCGTTATCTCGTGAAAAATGGCGGCATCTCGATTTCTCGACCGATGCTAGCATGCGACACTATTAGTCGTCACGTCTCATCACGTGAACGATTTTCGTGAATGTATATCTTATCTGTGGTAACCTTTCTCGTCAAACGCTAACATGCGCGCCAAATTATCTCAACTTTTGACAGTTCAGCGCGAGAATAACTTTCGTCTTTCAATTTGAGGACGAGAAGTCACGAGAACTTTTTCTTGAATGTTTTCTTCGAATTTGTTGGTCATAGCGGTCCTGTATCAAAATTATTTATGGGCGATGCATAATAATAACTAATGCCATCGCTTTCTGACTACAATGTAGGTACCCATAGGTAGGGTAGGTACATAAATGGTTACATAATTCACCTTGGTCATGTGTTCCGTTCTGTACAGTTTTTGGTACCTAACGGAGGAAATCTACGACAAATACTGGGACAGGACCATACTTTATGTCACTCCTGCAAACAGCCGCTTCTCAGTCAACATACTGACTCAATTTACAGAAGGTTGGTAATTTGAACATTCATAGTAGGTAGTAGATTAGGTAGGTACACCTACCAAGCACCTAGGTATCAATTTTGCATTGCTAAAGAGTTCTTTCCCAGCAGATTTTAATTAGTTTCTATTTCGTAATCCAAGTTCGAAGAAGTAGGTACTAGGTACGTACAACAACCTACCTACCTAACTACCTATGTTCATTTTTACAAAACTCACTACACACATACGTCGCGTCTAAGCTGCTATGTAGACTCTTGAAAATGTAAACTCTTGTTCTCTGAGAATCTACTCGGTACGGAAAGTGTTCCATTGTGTTGATTTTGTGTGCGAGTCAAAATATACCTACCTACCTACCTTATAAATGTAGGAAAGGAACCTATTGAACGTGAACGCATAGACTGTGGCATAGAGGTGCCACACCAAAGTAATAATAAGAATAAGATTAAGAAACATTTATTGTTCAAACTTAACCAATTGTCCAACAGTTTGTCCTTTTGGACATACAATAATAAAATATTAATATGAGTTAATAAACTTAATATTATAGGAATTGCACATTTTCTTTTATTCTACATAGGTAGTTTTCTATGTGTAGTAAAAATGTAATACCAGAACACCCGGAACAAATATTTGCAGATCGTACAAACATTTGTCCCATGGCGGGAATCGAACCCGCAAGCTCCCACGTCGCGGTCGCTGGCGGACCATCGCCCGCAGCGCCGCCGCCGCCACTTCGGTCGGTCGTCAAAGTAGCACAGAGTCACGGGTACGGCTTGACAGAGTAGGTAGGTTAGGTACCTACTGCTTATTTTTTAATGTGGTTGGTCAGCTTTTTATCCTTCCAAGGCGCGCGGTAAGTTATTAAAGCTTGGATTGGAATAGACGTCTGATTTGGTTTCCGATTATATCACTCGACGTAGGGTAGGTAGCATAATTCACATTGCGTGCTAGATTAGGTATATTCAAAAGTTTTGCGGTTAGTATGTTATTTTGCGTTTTACAAGGACACTGGCGGTAAATGCTATGCCAACAACTGGGTATACCTAATATCCATCATATTCTATAATATGAAAGCTCTCTTCTAATAATTATCAAAATTTGGATCATAGCCAGAAGTAATACCTTCTCTTCTCCTTCTTTTTTTTGTTTTGTTATTTCGTGGCTTTTTCGACTGTTTACCACCATTCTACCAGTGAAAATGTTCATACTGCCAATAAGAAGGTGAAAACTAAAAAGGTTAGTTTATTTCTTTCGTGCATTTCACAAAAACCATAGACAATTGAATGAACTAAGTGGGTATTCGTCTGGGAGGCCATCTCTACGCGAGAAGGACTACTCGACAACGAGTATTATATCGTTTGTGGCGCGCATGCTAGGGTAAACGAGAAAACAACTGACGACGAGAAAAATAGTCGTCACGCGCGTGACAGATTTCAATAAATAAATCGAATATTTTTCAATCACAACATTGAAATCAACTGCCACCTAGTGGAAATAGGTCGAGTCTACTGATAGGTGACGCTGCAATACAAACACCGTGCACAAAATAGTATCTCTGACATGTAACAGATGTCGCCTTTATCATCTGCATTTGTAATGGGAACGGTTTTGTGGGTGCTCAGATTAAATATAGGTAGATCTTCAGCGAGCATGCCCCAGAGCAAGACAAAGTATACGAGGTGGTGGGGGAAAAGTGTTGCCATGCAATTTTCTTACCCCGATTTTAGGTTTCTTATTTTATGTCTTAGTTGGTAGATTGGATTTGCGATTTTCCAGTTAATAAATTTAAAAAATTAAATTATCTGAGCGTCTGGTCGAAGCGAAGCGTGACCCGAGAGCTGGTCAGTATCAGGCACAGCGCATCAGCATTGCCATACAGCGTGGCAATGCAGCCAGCGTCTTGGGGACGCTTCCGACTGGTATTGATATTGATCAGTTGAGCTACCTGCAATAGTCTGAAGATAGCTCAATTGTTTCAATTGTAAATACTAGTATAATTTTCTATTTTGTGAATAAAGGCTATTGCTAGGTCATTATAATTATACAAGTAAGTATCACAATGTGAACCCTGTTTGGCGTTACAAGTGGAAGGCAGACCGAGGTTGTTTTTGGTAGGTAAATATAATTATGAAGGTATTAAGGTGAGTAGTACAGATAGAGAAACAAGTGTTTTTGTTTTAAAATAATCAATATTTATTACAATAATTAACGTTCATAAATTTTACAGTTTTAATCAGTCTTCAACATTTCGTTTTATTACTACTTAATCATAAAATCACAGTTTAATAATAAATGTCTTAGTTATATTACTTATACAATAACATTTACATAAATTAATAACACTTTTAAAAAAAATGGTTACTTACGAACGTAACCAGTGCTCCGTCACTCGCGCTCAGTTTTGAGTTATTTACCTACAGTTTTTCTGTCCCCTCGAGGGGACACTGTCAAAGGTTACCGCCGCCGCGCGCGAGCGTGCGGCTCGCGCGAGCCGAACGATAAGTTTTGTCTCGCTCGGACATAGCTGAGATTATCTCCGCGCAGGCACAGATAATAATAATACTATGCGTAGGTTTGTCTTTTGTAGACTACGAAAATGGCTGAAAGGACTTTAGATATGTCAGCTACATCTACCTATCATTTGTGATTTGAGTGTATAATTTTTTCTGTACATACGTATGACACATCTGTACATACCTACTACCTACGTATACAGAAAATAATGTCTTGACACAAAAATATTTAAATTATATCCTAGGATATAAGCAGCTACCTACCTAGCAATAATAATACCTTTTACCTAGCTTACAATGTTCTCTAATAATTAAAATTTATTTAGACTTATTTATTAAGTAGGTGGGATAGGTACCTACTCGTGTATTTAATCCTAAATTTAGGTATACTTATCCTAGGTATTGCAGAGCAGAACCGTATCACGAACCTACCTACACTCCATCCAAATTCGGTTAGTTTACAAAAATGTCACACCGAATTTGGCTGGAGTATACGTAGGTGCTTACATACTACATAGGTACGTATTTCCTGATCAGTTTAGTTAGGTTCTAGGTACCAATGATATTACCTATATTTGGGTTCTACATAGGTACCTAGGTAAGTATTTCTTGAGATATACGTAGGTAGGCCTTGTAGAGAAATTTGAAGAAAAAAACGCGTTATCAAACTAAACATTCACTTAGATTTTTTTTAAATACACTTGCACTTCCCAAAATGTAAGTACCAAGGTACCTACCTACCTAGTTATATTGCATGAGAGAGTTAAGGCACTTAAAGTATAATATCCGCACTTGGACAAAAACTATCGATGGTCAATCCTACCGTCAAGCCAAGGGCCGGCGAGGGAACTGTAGAGGTAGGGGGGCGCGGGTGGCTTTGATCGAGCCGCCTCGCTAACAGCGAGTAGAGCGTTACGAACTTTATTTCCTCTCCCTTAAGACTCAAAGTAGATTGGTTAAATCGAGTAAGTGATGTATCTGTTACGTTATCTAATCTGTGACGTAACATCGTATATTTGCTAAAAAATAGTAATTTTGCTATCCAAAAAGTACTTAACTTTCATTGTACTTGCGTATAGGTACTTATAACTAGTTAGTCACAGCATTTTTTTTATTAAAAAATACACACGCATTTACACAGAAGCATTTAAAATATCGCAGAATCATTATAAAAATCACAGAATCATTTTAAAATTAGCATACCAATTTCTACAAGAACCTACTTAAGATATTTTTTTTCTACAGTTAGATTAGATTTGGACAGTTGAATTAGATTAAGTACAAAAATCACAGAATCATTTAAAATATCACAGAATCATTACAATTTTTTTTATTACGAAGATTTTTTAGGTTCCCAATCTTTGCGACCCGTTGCTTTGATCCAATGCAAACGTAATTCTTTATCTTCGGGAAATCTGTAACAAATAAAAACATTAATATTATAAATGCGAAAGTGTGGATGAATGGATGGATGTTTGTTATAGTTGTTCTATCTCACGAAGTCCGATGGGCTATGTGTGTCATAGCAACAACTTACATATTACCTCTTCACGCCAAAACTACTGAACGGATCGGGATGAAATTTTGTATACAGGTAAGTAATTCTAATCCTGGAATCTAACATCTATGTTAGATTCCAGGATTTATATAAAAAGCCTATAGGCTTTTTATCCCACAGATCAGTTGCTATGGGATAGAAATGGCCTTTAAACGTTTCCATAGAAACAACGCGTGCGAAGCCGCGGGCATAAACTATTTTGCTATGCATATCGAGCTACATTATCTATAAACTAGCTATGTAGGTACCTATTAAAAAATATTTCAATGCGCCATTCGGGGAATTTTATCATCGGGTGCAGGCAACCCTAAATTTTCACAATTACAAGTTAGATGAACTAAAAATAGCATAAAACATAATGTTTGAGCCTTGTGTGTATGTAAATCTATGAAACTGTAAATTTTGAACCTTTTTGTAGTCAAAAGAACTTGTACTTACGAGTGGAATGATATATTCGGCACTTTTTCTTCACTATCACTTCTACATGCAAAAACGCTGCACCGCACCATATTTGTCTCTCTTTTTTATTGTTTTTAGCTGCGGGAATGTCCACATAAACACATTGATCACATTCAAACATAAAAAACAAAAGTTTAGAACTTTTAAAACTTTTTTCACCAGTCTCGTGTCGAGCTCCGTCGATGACAAAGGAAATTTGTTTAGCACATGGAGGTGCTAAACAATGCAAAAACCGGCACGCTGGATGAGATAGAGAGCTAATCGTCCTATTTCATTTTTTCTTAGGCTTTAGACATAAGTCGTTCTCTCTTTAGTGTGAATGCGATGGCAATTGCGCGAGTTCTATAGGTTTCTCTTTCTACGCCTTAAACCATTGATTACATAAGTAGGTAGGTACCATCGATCAAAAATTTCCGGCCGGCCCCCCTTAGATGCACAATGCGCGCCCTGAAAACGTCAGTATCAAAAGGTATCTCATTTGGCATTTTGGGATACCTTTTCAACTAGTGTCATTTTAGCTCTCGGACCGAAAGCATGGTCAAGTGCTCGTATAAAAAATGCAATAATCGACCGACCAAGCAACAGAAAAAGGATGGAATTTCTTATTTTCAGTAAGTTTAAATGTAATTTTTACCTGTGTATTGTGATATAAGCCAATTGAGCCTTATATACTTGAGAAATCAGCATTAAATATTGTTGTTGGGTTTGCCTATGTAAAATATTTATTTTGTTCTAAGTTGATGAATGGAGCGGCTATTGTTTCTAATTTTTTTTTATTTATTTGTGGTAAGTTGTAAGTGATAATTTTTTTTTCACGAAAAGACCTTTAAAATAACTGGTTGAGGTTTATAAAATAACCTTTATAGATTATAACTAGCTGACCCGCCCTCAATTTTATTTCGCGTCGCTAATTTATAGTTGTATCAATAAATGATTCGTTATCTTTACCTGAATTCTGTTGATTTTTTATTCCTTATAAAAATAAACAGTGTATAAATTATTTTTAGGTACCTTCCTACCTACTTACAAAATAAAATAAAATAACTTCGACTCCACTAATCTCTTGTTCCGCATGCAAAAAACTTGACAGGCTCTGCGCAAACTGTCTGCGTCAAAACAAAACGTGGACACTTTTGAGTGTCATTCTTGTAAGGTTCTAGTTATCTACGGGGGAGGCCGCATACTTGATCGATGGTAGGTACCCTTCTTTTAGGGAATCAAAAAGGAAGATTACCAAGAAGGAATGCTCTGCGCCTGCGCCACCGTAGAAAGACCTGCACTGCACCATCGAAGGAGCTTTTATAGGTCGCTAAGCGTGCATGCTGCCTGTGCGAATGGTGCTCGTGATCGTGCGTTAAGGAAACGTCGCGCAAAGCTATAGTGCGCTGCTCCACGTCGAGCGCGATAGAACAGTGCGTTCTTACTTCATCAAGCCCGAGAACGGTGCACTAGTTTACGTCGAGCCAATTAGGTAGGTAGTCGAGGGTAGCGTGCAAACAGTTTAGTATATATACTTAGATAAAGCATTTATTCGCACAAAGAACTTAACTTACTTTGTATCGTACTTACTTGTTATTTTGAAAATGCCCTTCTTCAATAAGAGGTCTTCTAGTAATATAGAATGAGCCTGTTTCTACAAACTCCCCGTCCCAATCCTGTCTTCGTGGCCTTTTGCTAGCGTCAAAATTAAGAGGATTAAGTTCCGCTTTCTGCATGTGCCATCGAAGCTTATGACTTCTGGAAAAATATATTTAATTTATTATGGCCCACACAAACCAACAACTACTTGGGCCAATAAAAAAATAAGCGTACGTTAGCATCAGTGCATGCACAGGAGGTTCTCAAGTCAACGCTGTAATTTTTTGTGGAGTCAATACATACATACATGGGCAGGTATTAATTAATCAGGGGCCACGGTAGTGGTCCTGCCAAGTCGAGTAGACCAGCCGCCTCCAGAAAGCCACCTATGCGATATTGCGATATTTGTTTGCTGTACAGTGTGATTATCAGGAACGATAATCTACTACTATGTAAAGAGGAATTATAAATTATAAAGAGGAAAGATTTGATTGTTTGTTTGTATTGAATTGGCTCCGAAACTACTGGACCGATTTGAAAAATTCTTTCACCGTTAGGAAGCTTACTTTTCAGGGAGTGAAAGGAAGAGTGAGAGGAAAGCTATATTTTATCCCGGAATTCCCCACGGGAACGGGAACTACGCGTGTGAAACCGCGAGGCGATCGTCTAGTATAATATAATATGGTACTTACCTAGCTACCTATAACTTTCATTGTGCGCCGCGATTTTGAAAAAAAAAGCAGTGCGTTAGCTGATGTTGGAGTCAAAATCTTCAAACCCCTTTTTAACTTGATTGTTCGGTGTCAGATAAATTAATCTGAGACTTTATCAGTCCAGTCCAGACCCGTCCATAGAGCGCGGTGGGCACCAGTCACTAATATAATTTTGTGTAGGTGGGTACCTACTAACATAATTATATAAATATTAGCTATTAGATTTTACTGACCTTGTGACTGAAAAAATACAGTCAATGGCTTTAGGAGCTTGTAACTTTGCAAGAGCTCCTCGAAGCTGCAAAGGCTTTACGAACGGTGACGTTGCTTGCATTAAAACTAAAATTTCAACATCTCTCCTTTGATGAAGAAACTCTGCGGCTCCCCAGATAGATGGTGCCCAATCGCTTGCAGTTACAGAGCTTCGGTGTAGCACAGACACATTATCTACAAATATTAATTTAGAAGTTAAAAATAAGAAATTAGTTAGGAACCTATATGAAATTGAGCGATACGAGAATGCAGCACGGGGTCGGAGGAATGATTATTTTCTACGTGAGCTGACCTTATAAAATATTTCTCTGACTAATATAGAGGACATTAGTCGGAGAAATATATTATAAGGTACCTACCTGCGGGTAATAAGGCCTTGCCAAAGGATATGTGTAATGAAATGGAAAATATCCAGTTTAATCAACAAGTTTTGATGAAATACATCAATAATTACTCAAATTACTCAATCATCATAATTACTCAAATACATCCTCTCTATTTTATAAATAAACGACCTTAACCCTTAATAAGGCATGGCGCTCCTGGGTGTGTTGGAAGATATGGCTTGGCAAAAATGTCATTTTACATACATGTAGATAAGGATTGTATAGGATAATGTGAATAATTATCTTGTTCTTATTTTTCAAAAAAACATGTGGGAAAATAATTACTCTTGCCCATTCCGAATATAGTTCTGAGTGATAAGTGGGAAATTATTTCCCAGCAAGTGGGAAATATATTTCAACAACATTACAAGGAGAAGCAGTCTAAACATGATTGATGATATTAATAAGAACCATATTGAATAAAACCACGAACATAACAGGGCAGACAATTGATTCTCAATATCTGAGTCGAAAGCGGTTTCTGTAAGAAAACAAGGACAAAATTAAAAATTTAAAAAACCCCCCTCCAACAGATTTTTATGAAACATGGCTAAGAACACTCGGGATAAAATTATCTATGTATGACACAAAAAAAACTAAACGAAAATCGGTTCATCCGTTTGGGAGCTACGATACCACAGACAGATACACAAATACACAGACAGACAAGTTAAACTTATAACACCCCTCTCTTTTTGCGTCGGGGGTTAAAAAACAGTAGTTAGTTATGTAAATTAACTTTATTTTATTTTTAAATCAGATATCAATCTAATATCAGGTTGATAGTAACTAAAAATAGTATTATGAATCACATTCACTATCTACGGGAAAACTTTTCCCACTTTTTTAGTACATTCTTGAACCTGAACAACCAACAGGTAAATATTGCCCACACACTTTGATCACAGAATATTCCGTCAGTATTTGTATTTTTGACTAAAAGTTGACACAATTAGGTAAACTAATTCATAATCTAATGAAAAAATACAAAACTAAGTAATTACCGGATTTTTCCTCGACATTATTACCAAAACTTGCACAAAATCGCTTCAAAACAGTTGTCTGATCAAAAATTGCAGTCAGTTTGACTTTGACACTTGTTTTTTTGGTGCGTTCCGTCGATCATTCGATTTTTAGTATGAATCATAGACGAAAATATTCAAAGATTAGATGACATTGACATTTTGTGGGAATAGGCGGCCTATTGAACATTTAGAATCCGAAATATCTTGTGGGAAGATATACACCCATGCCCTATTAAAGGTTAAAGTAAGTACCTACACAAGTAGTATCTAGGTACCTACTAACGTTTGTAAGTCTCCAATGCAATAAGAGGATGATCTGTTGAAACAGTGATGTCGTCAAGCCCAGCGCTCCTTGCTATGCCTACTGTAATCTGGATCAAGCTTCTCCCTCCTACGTTTTGAAGGTTTTTCAGACGAACACCTTTTGATCCGCCTCTAGCGAGAATGAGGACAGCTGAGTGCGCGTTGTTGCAGCTGAAAATGAGGGAACTAAACCTGTCAAAATATAAAATTAATTTAGTATTGGAGTGTTTGGCTTTTAAAACCCTTTATTTTACACGGCAAGTGCTCCTACTTTACCTTTAAGTTTAATGTGACATGGTCAAGGGTTTCCAGCTTTTACGTGATTAGGTAGTTGTGCAAATATTTTGTACTTACGCAATCAGTGTAAAAATCCACATAGTATTCACCGGATCTAGTATAAAATAACAGAATGTTCTATGACGGTAGGTGTTTCTTTATCACATGAGGAATGAATTGTAACACACTGTCCCGATACATGCATACCATAGGTAGCTGGAGCGATTCTGGAGTCCTGTGGTCCCTATCGCATCGTTGATTGGACCGTACTGTACAAATATAACTGGAAAGGTAGGTACAACAAATCAACAAGATAAGAATGGTCAGGGTTTGATTGACTTCAGAATGTAGTGTAGACAATAAGTTATAGGTACTAGGAAGTACTGAATAGTCCAGCTAAGGTAGGTACACTAACACTTAGATAAGCATAATTTGAAAATAAACGATAGTAATTCGAATTAAAGTAAAATTTATTAAGACTTTGGAAGTAGTCAATAGGGGGGCTACTGGGCTAGCATCGAACAAAACAAATCCCATAACAAACCTGAAACTGGTGAAGGTGATTTTCAGGAACCTTCGTCTAAACCAATTAACATAACACAAATTATATAAAAAGAGCAATGACTGTAGCATAAATTAAAAAGTATCTGCAATAATACTAAAACAAAAGCACTAGGTAACTAGCTGGTAGAGTCCTATTACGACAATTGAGAGGGGCCGGGACCGGAAGAGCCAATTTCAATCTTTAAGGAATAGGTAGGTACGCCTCCTTAAAAGTGGTCTAAAGTGAGTCAGTAGCACCAGCTTAAAAGGCCTCAACAAGTCACATGCGAAACCATGCAATTTTCTGTTTTCTAGTTCTCATTGGCGACGTCTTGGCGAATAGCCTAACGGAGACAAATTGTTATACGCAGAAACATGCTCGATAACTGGTCCTTTGGGAGATCTCTTCTTTGCCGCTTGGTTCGGTCCCTTTGACACATTTGAGCCCTTGGATATGTTTGAACGTCCTGTGAAAGACACAGTAGGTATTATAAAGACGGAAGGTTTACCCTCTGCTGTGCCACATAAAATTCTGCATGATGTACATGACGTTTAGATCAGAATCTTACCGGAACCGAGTTTTGCCATTGGTGAAATGGGCTTTGCACGAAGAGCAGACGGTGGTTACTTCGGATGGTGCTAAAACCGGAATCACTTGACCTAGGAGTTTAGTTAAAAGTCTTTGTTTATGTTAGTCTATTATGGTTGATCAATTATTTACATTATGCATCTACCTACTGTCAAGGTCTAGGTTATGGTAATATACAATCAGTGTTGCCACCTTGCAGAAAAAAATATCACTAGATTTGGTCTCAAAACTCGCTAGATTTCGGGATATTTTGGACAAAAATCACTAGATAATTTAAAATAAAATTACACGCTAGGTACTACAAAATAATGTACTTATTTCTGAAAATAAGAAACTAAAAACACAACATACTGATATCTAATAGCAAAATTTTTTGACACTAAGCTAGATAGATATTTGTTTTTGTGTTTTTTTTTTATACACACAACTCTGTGTTTCTTATTGTCATTTTTTAGGGTTCCGTACCTCAAAAGAAAAAAATAACCCTTATAGGATCACTTTGTTGTCCGTCTGTCTGTCTGTCGGTCTGTCCGTCTGTCAACCCTCTTTTCTCAGGAACGCGTGGAGGTATCGAGTTGAAATTAACATCAAATACTCAAGTCCGTAACTTCTTGAAGCCGTGATATAAATTAAACTTCCAAGTCAACGCACTCAAAAGTTGCAGACGACTATGTCCGAAAATTTTCAAATTTCCAAGGAATCACATGCACCCAAAACCTATAGGGTACTTCCCGTAGACCTAGAATCATTAAATTTGGTGAGCAGCAAGGTCTTATAGCACAAGTAAAGGGAAAAATAGAAAAAACATAAATTTGTAATTTATTCATAAAAAAAAAAAACTTTTGACTCTCGCCATGGACCAAAACCTATAGGGTACTTTCCGTTGACGAAGAATCATAAAATTGAAGCAAGGTCTTATAGCACAAGTAAAGGAATAAATCCTAAAACCATAAATTTGTAGTTTATTACCTAAAAAAAATATGTTTTGATCCTGCCTCGACCAAAATATACAGGGTATCTACTTCAAGTTCACCTAGAATCATAATATTTGGCAAGCAACAAGGTCTTACAATTAAACGGAACCCTTAGTGCGCGAGTCCGACTCGCACTTGACGTTTTATTTTTACTGGCACGTCCATAGTAAATGCGAAATAACTAAGAAATGCTTCACAAATCTTACGCGAATGATTTCGATGTGATCACTTACCTACTTTCCCGAACGAAGTTTAGCAAGAACTGCCTAGCAACAGTAGCAAGCACCTAACTACATAGGTACATACTCAAATAAACTAGGTTAGTAGGTACGTGATAGGTTCTCATCAGTAGTCGGGGATTCCCCAAGGTAGGTTTGCATAACCAAACAAAAACGTTTAATTCATGAACCTATAAAGATTCACGGTTTAATTACGTTTCGGCTGTCTAAGAAACGGAATGTGCTATTTTCACATAAATTGGGGAATTCGTTGCTAATAAGTATGTATTTTCAAAAATTTTCGAGATTCGATAAATATCACTAAAAATCACCAGATAATTTTTTAGTGATTTTGTCTTCAGAATATCACTAACGTACTCCAAAAAATCACTAGATCTAGTGATAAAATCACCAAGGTGGCAACGCTGTATACAATCATCATAAGCTTTTTTAAATAAAATTTAACTTCATCACAATTGGACTCATTGTTATTAGTTGGGTTGGGACTAGAGACTTCAATGATGACGATAAAAAACCGACATTTCAAGACAAACGACAACACAAGATGACCTACCGTGTCGTCAGGCATTGGCTATCAATCCCCAGAGCATCCATGGCACGCATACGCTCAGCGATTTGCTCGTTTATAATCTCGCGATGTTTGGCTCCCTCTCCAAGATACTCCATTTCAGCGAGCCATTCCGCGCGCTCGCGAATCTGCGTAACCACTGCATCCAGATAAAAACCAACTTCACTCTGGCAGCCCTTATATGCCACTCTACTTAGCCGTTGGACGTATTCCTAATATGGCCATTGGCCATCAATATTGGTACAAGTCCATCGAGGGATTCGTTCATGGTCACTCTGGCAGCCCTTATATGCCACTCTACTTAGCCGTTGGACGTATTCCTAATATGGCCATTGGCCATCAATATTGGTACAAGTCCATCGAGGGATTCGTTCATGGTTTACTACTAAACTAATAGAATAGAATAATTTTACTGTGAAGCCATAGGGCGCACAAATACTTACAGTCGTTCCACTTTTCCTTTTCTGTTGGCAGTTTATTTTCCTTTTTCTTTGCCCGTTGTTTCTGATCGGGCAACGGTGGTGGCACTACCTGACATGGCGAGTCACCATAAGCCATCATATCGGCGAGTTTATCTTTAAGTTTCTCTCTATCTTCTCCTCTCTGTAAAGGGCGGTACCTAAAATTTTATTAAGAGTGTCAGGTGTCATCAAATTTTGGGTGGGTTAAGAAGGGCAAATAAGGTGTCATGGATAGATAAGAGGTGAAGAATGAAGTAGCAAAGAAAATGCTACGGTGCTTATGATTCTAATTATAAGTGAAAGTTCATAGATACCAAATCGCCGCTCTTAATCAACTGACGGTCAACGATACTAACTCATCCTCATCCAACAGTCTCGCTTGATGTATGACGGAAAGCGAGCGACGGCGTGAGGTGTGCGGGCGTGAAACAGCCCTATCCAACTCTCGAGCCTCTGAACCTGTCCTCCTAGATCGAGAGCTATCATCACAGTCACGTCTCAAATTGTATTCTGAGCTATGACGCAACTTAGTATCAATGCGAGACTCTTCCATTAAAACTGTAAAATACATTCAAATTATACCTAATGATGATAATTTCTTGTGGATTTACGAAACTGCACGATGAAGACGTGGCAAGTTGACTGTGCGTGGTAGAAGTCTGATCATTAACTATGTGAACTGTCACAGTTACCGACGTTGAAAAGATTTTTGCTAGAAAATTACTTTTCCTATAAAATGATAAATACTTAATAATAAACAATGCTGGACAATCCACACAGCGCACTAGCAGCTTGCTCCGCTCGCCAATAAGAGTTATTGTTTCTGGCAGGGGTCCAGTGCGCGACCTCAGTTTAAGTTAAGCTCACTTCTCGTGGTCCACCCACCACCGTGAAAAATTTACAAAAACACATTTTATTATTATCAGTTATCTAGTAGGTACCCATACCACGTGTTAGCTTGGGGCTAGATAATGCTGTGTGAATTGTCCAGCATTATTTATTTATTTATTGACGGCTCGCTTATCTTGCATACAACAATTGCTTATTGTGCGAATGGTCCAGAGCTTGAAGGTCAAATTACGTACCTAACGTAACGACACCAAAAAATTCGATTTTTGATTAGATTCTCTTCTATGTGACAGATGATTCTTTTATGGTTAATTTCGTTTTAATAAACCCCATGCTAGATTACCTAGATAGTACATAAATAATTACCTATATCTATGCTAAATCATCAAATATAGAATAGCTGAAAAAGCGATTGTTTCATGAATAACACAACTACTTGTGCCTACTGTAATTTTAGACATTATCTTCTACAAATACGTGAAAGTTCAGATTTTTATAATAACCATTGCTTTTAAATATAAAGAGCTAAGTACCTACTTAAGTTAATTAAATTATGTACCTACCTACTTACTAACTATGATTGTATTAGTGAATGATCTATGATATTTTCATAGAATTATAGTGATTTCCAAAAATGTGGGCCATCTTATGAACAGACACCTTATTTAGTTTGTAAAGGAAGAGTTAACCACGTACCTACTACGTCTTTATGCTACGTTTTTCATATGGAGTTGGCAACCCACCACACCAAGCATTCGTGGCGTAGAAAGAGAAACCTAATCTGAGATTCGTGGTCAGAGATAGATAGATAGATAGAAAATTCTTTATTGCACACTTATAGATAGAAACAATACAGCAAAACAGCTTAAAAACTAAGTGACAAGTGGCGGTCTTATCGCTCAAGAGCGATCTCTACCAGACAACCGTGGATGGATAGGATCATTGGATAGTATTAGGGGTTCTGTGTGCTCTTGAAGGTTTTATAAATAAATACTTTTAATATAATACTACGCTTAAAATATACTACATACATAACATTATATTATATACTTACATATACTTACATAAACTACTTATATACATAGGGACTCAGGTATACGTACAACATAAATATCTATACCTATTTTATAAAGGGAAACAAGGGTGTGGTCAGTGACAGCAGGACAAATACCTAGTGTTCCTTTACCATACTCTTGAATATTGGTAGTGATTATGATTATGACTGTAGGTAGTACTTTTATCGAGGGTACCTTACGTACGTGCATTGCAGCATCGGTGCACTTTGAAGAGCTGGAACCTGGAAGGAAATGAGGACCCCCAGCACCCGGTTTATCTATAGTTTTACCCTACGTTTTACCATGGAGTTTTACTTTACCTTTCAAAAAATTTTGTTGCTCGGTTGTGGGGTTTACCACGCGCGTATGAAATATTCCACCGTGGGGTACATTTTTGCTGGGCCACATTACGTTCACAAATCCATTGGAGTCGGGAGTCTCCATCTCAAAGCCAAAAAGTACCTTCTATGCTTCTTGAAGTTTAAAACTGTAGGAACATAATAAAGAAATAAAACGTCAAGTGCAAGTCGGACTCGCGCAGCGAGGGTTCCGTGCAACCTTGCAGTCTTGTGAAAAATCGGCTCAGACGTACGGTGCGCACAAAGTTCCTCCTGGATTCAATAATACTACTTACCTAATAAAAAATAATTATGAAAAAGATTTTTTAGGTAGGTACCCGACTGAAAAATTACGGTTTTAGAATTTACGCAAATTTTACTTGTGCTGGTTGACGGGAAGTAGGTAGGTACCTTGTGCGGTGCGGACGGACAATAACGTAATTCTAAAAAGATTTATTTTTTCGATTTGTGGTACGGAACCCTAAAATCAGTTAATAACAAAAATTGATAAGGACACAGATAATAGAAACCATCAAAGAGAACAAAACCATTCCGTACTACGATAGGGATTTGTTATCGTGCTACCTAGGTAGGTAGGTTAGGTACCTACCTACCTAATAACAATTTTTTTAGCAAAATTAGATTCAGTTTTTATTATTATAGCCGATCTCGAGGAGCCGATCGCAAGTCCAAGGTCCGGTCCTGTGTGTAGGTTAGGTAGGTAAGTATATTTGTGAAAACGAAAATAAAGCACCTTTGAGCACGTACCTAGGCAGTTATAATTTTGAACTAACTAGTTAGCTATACAAGTTCGGATTGGAATAACGATGATAAAATCACGACAATATTTTGCAAAAAAAGCAACAACTAATAACATCATAATCATAACATAACACAACAAAAAACGTTTGCTTGGTTACGAAAGCATGTAGGTTGTACTTGTACGTACGAAGCAGGTTCCTACGGGACGTGTTGCTATGGTAACATACAAGCAAGGAAGTGAATTTTCCCTCTCATACACTCGGTTTCCTGATTAGGTTTCCTGATCCGGAATTCAGATTCGGAAACGACGTTCGTTTCGGAATTCATTCCGTGCTTTCGGGTACACAGAACGGAAAAAACCTAATGACGTCACCCCGAACGCAGTGCACTGCTAACATACATTTCGTATCGTTCGCCGCACATGAACGGAAATTTCCATTCAGAACCGCGCTAGCATTGTGTCCATAGAAATCTAAATAACAGTACCTTGTTATTTAGATTTCTATGATTGTGTCGAATGTACGTGTTCTTACGATTTTGCGAACAAAATGTGCGAGGCCCAAAATTTAATTATATCTGTGGAACAATATCCCTGTTTATGGGATATTCATTCATTCATTCATATATATACGTATACGTTTTTTCTTCTTCTTGTTTAGCGCCAGTAAAAGTGCAATAGCAATCAATTCAATGTCGTCGTCCATTACGTGCTTTCGCAGAAACGTCTCTATTCGAACTGACCGTGTAAATTCCTGATACAGAAAAACGAATGGTTTGCGCTAGGCACGCGGAATTCCGGATCTGAAATCCGGATCAGGAAACCTAATCAGGAAACCGAGTGTATGCGGCCGCCCTTACTCTCAGCTTTTACTCCGTGGTTTGCTCGACAGTTTTTTTTCATAAAGTCAGGATACTCCCCTAACTTCATGGGTTTGCTCTAATGAAAAAAGAGAACCTCTTTGAAGAGATCATTGGTTTACTTAGGTAGGTACTCCATTTGGATCGCCACATTCGCCACTCCATGGAGATATGGAGGATGCCGATTTTTTAAGAGCTGGCCAATTTGCCAAGCATTTTCAAAGGTTGGCCACTCTTTGAAAATGCTTGGCAAATTGGCGAAAGAACATACGACCCAAAACATGGCCGTTAGAATAGGATGCACCTGTGTATGTGGCCATCTCATTGTGACGACCTCGGTGGCGCGGCGGGCGAAGGTCCGCCTGCGGCGCGGGAGGTTGCGGGTTCGATTCCCGCCCTGGGACAAATGTTTGTACGATCTACAAAAAACAATTCCGGGTGTTCTGGTCGTTTCTATGTATAATAAAAAATATCGATCTATGTAATGTATTATATTATGTATATCATTCATCTAGTACCCATAACACAAGCTCTGCTTAGCTTGGAGCTAGATGATGCTGTGTGGATTGTCCATCATTCATTATATATTTATTATTTATTTATTATCTTCTATACCTACCAACTCTTATGTGCACTACTCTTATGTGCACTACAATACTCTTGTATGACCACAGCAGCGACTGAAACCTCTGGAAGCCTCTATCATGGTACAAATAAACAAGGTACCTATGCTACTCCGAGAAACAGCAGTCACGTGGGTTTTCCCAAGTGTACGTCATATCCGCTATGGTGGTTTTCAAACTTTTAGTTTTGGGAGATTCGAGATCTAGATCTAGGTTTTAGGTTTTCCATGAAATTTTTCAAACTTAGTTTCCATAATTTGAGTAGGTAACGCTAAAATGAGCTCTGCACATGGATAAATCAATTTTTCCCTGGAAATGAAATTTATCTAATCGCAGAAACATTTTTCAGCCACAGATTCTCGTTTCGGGAATTTAAAGAACCTTATTTTACCGCCCTTCACACATAGTGTGCGGCCACACTGGATGAGCGGTGGCGGGGGCCTAGGCGGGCGCGACACGCGGGCGCGCGCGGTGGCCACAGTGACGCGCGAGCTCTTGTAGCGTTTCGACGTATATCAGGTGTCGCAAACTATGGATCAAGATTTGCTATTTTTGCTGGATAGTCCTATCCTGAGATGGGAGGTGTTGAACACTAGAGATGGTGTGCACGAAATAAATAAAAACAGAGGAGTAACTGGTGAATTTTGTAGCTTATACGAAGAGTTGAGATTCTACCCTACAAAATTTTTTGAGTACACTCGAATGCCCGAGTCAACATTTGACTACATACTAAGTAAGATATCAGCTAGTAGTGGTCAGTATTTACAGCCATTTCATGAGAAAACGCGCAAACGCCGAGCGACAAGACCGAACTGGTTTGATATCCCCGCCAATCGCGCATTGGGTCGCTCGCGCGCTAGGCCCGTAGTGTGGCCAGAACGCGCGGATAGGAACGTTTGATAATTACGCGCGCTGTCTCGCTCAAGCCCGTCGCACTAGGCTTCCGCCTAAGTCACTTCACTGTGGCCACAAAGGCGCGTTTCATATGTTTGATATTTCGCGCCCGTCGTCGCAACCGCGCTAGGCTCGCAGTGTGGCCGCACACTTACAGTTACGGATAGAGTAACCACCCATTTTATTAGTAACGCTAAAATGAGCTCTGCACATGGATAAATCAATTTTTCCCTGGAAATGAAATTTATCTAATCGCAGAAACATTTTTCAGCCACAGATTCTCGTTTCGGGAATTTAAAGAACCTTATTTTACCGCCCTTCACACTTACAGTTACGGATAGAGTAACCACCCATTTTATTTTAAAGATTTATCCGATCAAAAACGCGAGTGATTCACCGGCGGGCGTCAATAAAAGTTTGATAGTCACCGGCAAATGAACGTAACCTCCCATTTTTGTTGCAATTGGGCAGTGACGTAGGCTTGGGAAGATCTCGGAGTAGCATAATACCTTGTTTATTTGTACCATAGCCTCTATGGCATAGAGGCTGCCATAGAGATTTCATAGTAGGTACCTCTATGGCATAGAGGACCTCTATGGCATAGATAGAGGCTTCTCTAGAGGTTTCACAGTACAGGCACAGTAGATAAATTATTTATCTATTGTGGTACAGGTACCTAGTATGCTCCGTTGAGACTGGCCGAGATGGCCGCTGCTGTGGTCGGTAGCATACAAACTCTATGGTAGCCAAGCAAGCATCCAAGCCAATAAAATCTATTTCGTTCGCTAAAATGGTTTGGCGCCAAACTCCAACAGTCGGACTCTTTCATAAAAAGTGAAAAAAAAGAGTTTTATGTTTTTCGCAGTATTAATTGGCCGGGCACATACAAATCTCCTATCCAACTGCAGATTGGCTGAAGCACAAAATTAACACTACAAATTATTACGGATCAAAAGTCATGGAAAATTCTGTTGAATCAACGATAGAAAAAATAAAACTTCAGGAACATGATAATGAAACAAAATTAAAAGAAAAACGTTCATGTAAGTAGGTACATTACCTATTAATCGACTCTACATCTAACACTACTGACACTACCCCGTTTTTGTAGTACCTAGTAGGTATTGTACTTACATCTGTGGTATTGTATTCTCTTTGTAGGTACACCCGCAACACAGCCCGGCGTATAAATTTGGATAGAGAAAACAAATATCTTAAAATAATTTCCTAAAACGTCAGGTCTCCGAGATATTCACAGATGAACATAGCTAACGACCGAATCTCAAATGCAACTCACATTTAAGGCGAATAGTAGGGTGGATAGTGGCGCCACTACATAAAATATTTAATATTATAATTACGTTATACAAAGGAATTATCAAAAAATCGGACCGCGCGTAGACGATATCTATCATAAGCTTTTTTAAATGTATCTTTAATAGTTTTGTACTGTATTATTTAGGCAGATACTTGTTTCAAGAGTTTAGTTCCTATTGGTGGCCACCAAGCTCTCCAAACAAGGTTTTTGATTGAATAACACAAAACAAAACTATTGCACACATTTAAAAACACACACATTTAAAAAACATTACATTTAAAAAATCTTATGATAGATATCGTCTACGCGCGGTCCGATTTTGACGTGACGTCTTATAGATTGGTTTGCCGGGTGACACTTCAAGAAACTGCGTTACGCTCCGCTCACGTTATGCGCTCACAATGAGAGCGAGTGAGAGGCACGCGTCCCTTCCACTCGGGCATGGTTAGCCCGCCTAAGAGCGAGAGAGACAGACATAAAAAGTGAAAGGTTTTACCACTCAAAGTCGTTGTCACGTAAAACTTTCGCCCGTATACCGACTTTACAGGCAACCAATTTTTTATCTTAGGATAAATTTTAATTCTTAGGAAAAGTTATTTTTTTGATAATTCCTTTGTATAACGTAATTATAAAATTAAATATGTAGTGGCGCCACTATCCACCCTACCATTCGCCTTAAGCACGCCTCAATCGCGATTTTTTGACAGTTTTCAATGAAAATCAGTCAAAAATTTGTCACTTGAGACCTGCTTAAATCTGAGTTGCGTTTGAATATTTGGGTGTAAGTATATATTTTCTTCATGTGAATATCTCAAGTTTCAAGTTTCAAGTGTTTTATTGCTTTCATAATTGTACAAAGATCTTAAGAATAAATTACAGCTACCAACATGAGCCCGGGTGGGGCACTGCAAAATTTATCTTATTTTTTGCGCTTGCGAGCAAAAATAAATATTTTTACTTTTACATAGATAAACTAAATAAGTACCTATCTATTTATACTTAATTCTAACATTATTAAAATACAACGAGCCTATAAATAACACAACGTAAAATAATCTCAGAAACCTGACGCTTTAGGGATATTCGATGGGTTTATTCAATGTTATAGAACATTAGGTAGCTGTAATCTATTCATAAGATCTTTGTACAACATGAAAACAATAAAACCCTTGAAACTATTATCACATTGTAGACGATTCCCTGGTATTATCACTGAACCGTGGTATTCGTGATGCTTTGAAAAATGCATCAAAGCTCCAACACGAAAATCAGGAAGTGGGAGGAAGAGTTGAAGCCTTACGGTCGCGTTTGCAATTGGAAAAGCTTCGACGAACTGCCCTTACTGCCTTATTGGAACAAACCCAGAGGGAACTACTATTGTATCAAGAGAAGTCGGTAAGTTATATCGTTAGGTACCTATACTAGTGTCTGCCCGCGTTTTCGCAACCGTTGTTTCTTATTTATAGGTAGGTAAGTATCCTTGGAAATTGGGCCCGTAGGTACTCTCAAAAAAGAAATCAAAGTTTCTGATTTGTTTTCGTGCAAACGCTAGTCGTAGGTACCTATGCAAGCGACATAAGCGACAGCGAAAATGAAACTTCAATTTTCATTTTCTGAGTAGGTAGGCCTCCAGATTTATGGTATAAAAAGTATTATTCCAGCTGGAGCCCTAAATAAATCTCTAAAAGTTCAGCTCGATCCGTTCGGTAGACGTAACTAGGTATTTGGTAGGTAAGGTACTCACCAATAAGTAAGTAGGTACCTACCTACCTAAGTTAGGTAGTAGGTACTTATCCTACCGACAGGTTGTTGAGTACCTACCTATCTACATAAAGTAAAGTAGTAAGTCTCTACCTACCTAACCTAATACACTCGAGAGCAATGAATCCGGGTCACTCAAAGAATCCAAAAAATCTCGGAAAGTAAGAATGCTAGGTTAATGCAATAAATTGTATTTAATAGACAATTTAATACTCCTTAAATGAAAGTTAAAAAAATATGAGTCACCATACATTTTATTTACACAAAATTACATTAAAAAAAAACACTGCTGATCTCTCCTTAAAACAAAAATAGGAAACATGAAATTTTTGAACTTTATGACGATTTTCTTGAATTTCAATACTTCGTATTACCTCCTCGTGCTTCCATTACTGCGTTTACGCGGTTTGGCATGCTGTACACCAAGTTCCTTATACGATTTTGGGCAATATTCTCCCATTCCTCTGTGAGAGCAATTTTGAGCTCAGGAAGCGTGATTGGGGGAGGGTTTCGTTGTTTTACGCATCTCCCTAGCTCGTCCCAAGCATGCTCGATCGGGTTGATATCCGGGCTGCGCGCTGGCCACTCCATACAAGTAATGTTCATCTCTTGAAGGTAGTCATTCACAATCCTACCTGTATGAGGTCGGGCATTGTCATGCATAAATATAGCATCCTCACCCAAATTGACCATAAATGGACCAACGTGTTCGTTGAGGATTTCTTCCACATATCTTACGCTAGTTAAAGAGCCGTTTTCTATGATCACCAGCTCTGTGCGACTTTCAGAGGAAATTCCGGCCCACACAAGTACAGACCCACCACCGTAGGCTACTTTTTCTTCGATGCATGCTTGCTTGAATCTTTCCCCTGGTCTTCTATACACTCTGTGTCTTCCATCGTGCTTGTAGAGCATAAATTTTGATTCGTCGGAGAACATAACTTACGACCAATCTTCAATACTCCAATTTACGTGGTTCTGGGCATATCTTAGTCTTGAAATACGATGGCCACGCTCCAGTTTAGGGCCGTTTGCAGGTCTACGGGGTTTTAAGTTAGATTCAGCAAGCCGACGTCTTACTGTCCATGCACTTGGGTTACTTCCTCCGAGGCGTCGAAACTGATTTGTGAGTTCAGTTCCTGTGAGAAAGCGATTTCGAAGCATGGTGTTCACCAAGTATCGGTCTTCTCGTGCTGTGGTACACCTAGTTCTGCCCGTTCCTGGTCTGCGTAGGTTAGAACCAGTTTCTTCGTAACGTCGGAGAACTCTTTGTACTGTTGACAGCGACACACCGACAGTCCTGGCTGTATCGCGCTGACTCCGGCCGGTTTCCACCAATGTAAGTATTCTGGTGCATTCTTCAAGTGTAAGCGACATGATTTCAGCTTGAATAATGAATATTGAGCACTATCAACCTGGTTTATGTACCAACATAAATGACAGATTACAAACAAAAGCAAAAACAAATCCTGTAATTTCGTAGTTCCATCTTCGACAGTGTTCCCTTTTCAAATTTGATTTTTTTATTATATAACTTTACAATAACTAAGAAGTTTTAATACTTTCATTTAAGGAGTATTAAATTGTCTATTAAATACAATTTATTGCATTAACCTAGCATTCTTACTTTCCGAGATTGTTTGGATTCTTTGAGTGACCCGGATTCATTGCTCTCGAGTGTACTTACCTATCTACATAGCAGGTTCCTAAACCAAATTATAATTAATTTATTTATTTACGTAGGTAGGTACTTATTTATCTAAAGCTAAGGACAAGGACCAATGGACGACCAACAGTGGAACAGGGAACACATGATACCTACATGGTTATACATTTTAAACCTAAAAAACATAGTAGGCACTTAATCCGATCAACGTAGTGATCCGTTTTTAGGGTTTCGAGATCGGTTTCGAAACTCTTATGGTCTCGCTCTATCTTTTTCCCTTTTTAATATCTCAGCAACTAGCGCAGCTATTAACTTGAATTTCAAAAGATAATACATTTCGTACGGCTGCTGTACAGATTCAAAGATTTTTTTTAAATACATATTGTCATGTCGAAATTTAAAGACCTACAAGGTCAAGTGGTGGGTATCAAATGAATTTTTCATCCGTTTGAACATTTCAAAATCTCTTTTTTAATTCTAACTCAATCAAACTAAACTAAATCTAATTTCTTTTTTGTATATTTCATACTTTAAAAAAAAAAGAATTGATCCAAAAAATGACCGACCCTCCCACATTTCAAAATAGTATTTGTATATTTCAAACTTACTTAAAAAAAAAATCTCGAAAAAATGACCGACCCTCCCCCCCTTCGAAGGTTGCAGAGCGATCTATCTGAAATGAAGGTAGGTACAGTCGGCTGTAAAAATATGTATACACTCCCAAGTTTTTAATTTGACTAAATAGTAAGTGTATAGTAATTGTGATAATTTATGTACCGCATTCTGGCGAAATACGATGACTACTTTGTACGAAAAACGTTTGCATGTCCTTTTATTTGATAAGTTCCGAGTAAATTATAAGTTAAACCTGGGATGTATACATGTCTGTGCAGCTGACTGTACCTACAATTTTTAGTTAAATAGCGAAGTCTCTAACCGGTAAAATATAGTGGTACACTACATACATATTTGACTTCACAAACGTTCGAAACCCTCGGCGCGCGAGATTCACTTGCACTTGACGGATCTTGTCTAAAGGACACGCATAAAACATAGAAACAAACTAGATTTGCTTCGTTAAAAAATTAAATAAAAAAAGTTAAATTATTAAAAAATAATAAAGGCTTGTTCAGTCAGGTCTGACTGTCAGACCTACGCGGTATTGGCTTGTCTACCAAGAAAGAGCGGCAGCGAAAACCTGAGGTTGGTAAAACCTCATTGCATACCTACCTACATACAAAATGCCCGACCAAGACGCGACGGGTGACGGTAGCGTCCTCTTGTCGCGCCGTTCTGACTGGGTAACGAATACCGCGTTAATTTGAATAGTCCTAATTATCTTTCCCTTCCTATTTTGTAGGCAAAAGGAATATCATCTGTTTGGAACCATCGCTCTGAGTTATGTAAGTCAGTGCAGAACGTCTCAGACCAATGCGATGTGTGGGCGCTGTTTGCCAAGCCCAGTATACAGCTGCCATTGTCGAAGAGAGCAGTCAATGAGACCATCGATAGTGCAGAGGGATGCTGTGATGAACTGAAAAATGTTATTCAAAAGCATGCGGAATTGCAAGCTAAGAGAAATCGTCTACTAAACGAGCCTGAAACAGGCGAGGAGTTTGTTCGGTAAGATTTTGCGAATAAGTTAGGTAGGTACTTCCCTATTTCGTTAACTACCATTACGATTGAAAATGTTTAAAATTAAAATGTCCTATCGATCGACGACACGACGACGACGCGACGACGACGCCTCAAGTAGATGTATCACATCACACTATCACACTAATATTATAAATGCGAAAGTTTGGATGGATGGATAGATGGATGTTTGTTACCTCTTCACGCCAAAACTACTGAACGGATAACGCTGAAATTTTGCATACACGTAAGTCTAACCCTGGAATCAAACATAGGCGACGTTTTAACCCATAATTTATGGGCACCGCAGAATCTTCCTGGTTGATTTATGGGCCATAAATCAACCAGGAAGATTCTGCGGTTCTGGACGGAGTTAGGCTGGTTATACTAACAAAACAAAACACGCACAATGGACCAACCTGAGTCTAAGTGCGGACAAAAGAGTACACACACCATAACCATAACCCATAAATCAGTTTCCATGGGATATAAATTACCTTTGAACGTTTCCATAGAAACAATGAGTGCGAAGCCACGGGCAGCAGCTAGTATCCCATATAATTTAGGTACTTTACTAAATCCTGAGTAGGTAAGGTACACATTCAATCCCAATGATATATCATTGTTTAATCCACATTAAATCCCTAACCAATTTTGAGCTTTAACCATACATTTTTAATTTCCAGAATAAAAAATGCTCTTCGTTATTCCGCTAATATGGCTGCAAATCTGAAATAAATAGTAAAATAAAATCAGTTTAATGCAAGATTAAATAAAAAACGATTAGGTAAAACTAACAGGTAAGTTAAGTACCTACTGACCTATTTAAAGGTATCTATATAGTATCTGGCAACCAAGTGTTGGAACAATATACCTCCACCCTTACTACGTAATCTCAACACTAAATTCACTTTCAAATTACATCTCAATTTTTTACTGTTACAGAAACAAAACGAAGGTATTCCGAAACGCTTCGTTTGCCAGAGATAGGAAAGGCTGGGGCTGCTACTTCTACTTATTTAATGGTTCCTAATTCCAGCTAAAGTACAGTATACCTACGACAAATTGTACCGCCTCAAAAACACCAAACCCTTATTTATTCTTATGTGCTTAAACACTGCATCAGTCAAGATACAACATGACTTAAATACATAATAATAATGCATGCAATCACACATTGTGTTTTATTAGTGTTTCGTTCTTCTGGTCGCCTTTAAGGGTAATACTGAAAATCAGTGTTTTGCTCTTCGAGCAAAGCTTTTCGCTGAGATATTGCCTTTTTGACAGGCTGCAGCACACACACAATTTCTACAAAACTGTACCTACTTCTTAAATTATCTACTATTATTTATTGTTCTCAAGTTTTGTACCATAAAAACTAATAAGTTTCTCGGTGTTAACACCTTCGGTATAACAAGGGCACAACTACCTAATTTTCGAAAAATGACTTGAATATGCCAGAGTGCTTTAAAAACGTGTTTTTATCCGGAGGAACAAAGACACTCGTTCAATTCCATCCAATTTCGCCTGTTCCCGCGTTCTCGCGCTCTTTGTCTCGCGTCAGAAAACCGACAAAAAGCGGAGAACTAGGCGAGAACCTGCGAAGAACATGTGAATCGGTTCCACACTCACGTTTCTCGTGTTGTTCTCGCCTTCTCGCGAGAATGTGGAGCGCGCTTAAGTCTAGCCTGCTAAATGGCTGCAAATATACACAATGTGTCCGGTCACCGGTGTCGTCGGAGACTTTAGGGGGGTTAAATAGGTACGGTATATTTTATCGAAAAATCACTATCCCTATTTTTTTTTCTCTCTCCATGATAAAATGGCAGCCATTTTGTTTTCTGTTGCCTCGAAGCACGGGTGCATGTACTGATTATGATATAGCTACCCATGTAGAGGTCTTAAGAAGACGATAGAGGACTCATTACGATAGAGACGATAGAGGATAGCCAATAATGTAGGTAGACAATAAAGCAATGTTAACATTGCTTTATTTGCCAACATTGTTGCAATTTCTATTTTATAATAGAAGAAAAGATAATTTATCAAACAAAAAAAGGTTGTTCCTAACATTTTTTTTGAAATTATTAGCTTTTTCATAAAATCGAAACTGTCAAGCTACATGTTTTTTGTTTCTGAACGATAGTACAGAATGTGTGCTTCAAAATAAGTCTTGCATCTTGCATCAAGTGCTCTTGTTTTGTTTTTGGTCGACTGACAGCTGACAGGACAGTGGCATTCGTGCGCTTGCAGTGTCGACTTATGCCGATGTCCAGCCGGACGATTTCCGTGGTTTTATATGTTTCGAAAATTCAATAAAACTACGTCCTCGACCATTGTAGGCTAAGGCTGGGTCACTCTTGCACTCCTATCTTCCTTGCGAGACTTCGGATCAGGGACCATTCCATATGTGAGTGTGGCATAGATGAAGGTCACGTGGATCACATTTTTTTCAGCTGCCCTATTGTTTCTCTCTCATTATACCTACGACTCCCTTCCCCCTGAGGTTCCTCTTCCAACTTCTATGAAATGTATTTTATCTCTCTCTCTCTCTTTTCACCTAAAGTTAACTATGCCTTATGTAAATTCATATTTAATAATGATATAAAGCTGTAATTAGTAGAAGTAGTAGGTTTTTTACATTATATGTGTTTATTTATTGTAAATTCAATAATCCCGCAGCTTTGAGTTATTTTCCTGTTTTGTAGTTTTGTGGGTTTTTTTTCATTTTTGGTTCGGATCGAACTTTTTTGGTTTTCTTTTTTTCTAAATACTGTACAATACATAGACGTTATTGTTCATTCCTTAACCTTGCGATGCTGTCATGAGACGGATATTGGCAAAATTGTGTCAAACCAGACGCAGAAGCCATCAAACAAGAAGTTGAAGTTGACTCTGAAACAGTAAATAAACTGACATTGGCAGAATTGTGTGAAACCATGATGCAGAGCCAAAAATAAAAGAAGAAGAAGAAACCAGCCGCAAGTTGCAAAAAATCTCAGATTAAATATAGGTAGATCTTCAGCGAGCATGCCCCAGAGCAAGACAAAGTATACGAGGTGGTGGGGGAAAAGTGTTGCCATGCAATTTTCTTACCCCGATTTTAGGTTCCTTATTTCATGTCTTAGTTGGTAGATCGGATTTGCGATTTTCCAGTTAATAAATTTAAAAAATTAAATTATCTGAGCGTCTGGTCGAAGCGAAGCGTGACCCGAGAGCTGGTGAGTATCAGGCACAGCGCATGAGCATTGCCATACAGCGTGGTAATGCAGCCAGCGTCTTGGGGACGCTTCCGACTGGTATTGATATTGATCAGTTGAGCTAACTGCAATAGTCTGAAGATAGCTCAATTGTTTCAATTGTAAGTACTAGTATAATTTTCTATTTTGTGAATAAAGGCTATTGCTAGGTCATTATAATTATACAAGTAAGTATCACAATGTGAACCCTGTTTGGCGTTACAAGTGGAAGGCAGACCGAGGTTGTTTTTGGTAGGTAAATATAATTATGAAGGTATTAAGGTGAGTAGTACAGATAGAGAAACAAGTGTTTTTGTTTTAAAATAATCAATATTTATTACAATAATTAACGTTTATAAATTTTACAGTTTTAATCAGTCTTCAACATTTCGTTTTATTACTACTTAATCATAAAATCACAGTTTAATTATAAATGTCTTAGTTATATTACCTATACAATAACATTTATTTAAATTAATAACACTTAAAAAAAAATGGTTACTTACGAACGTAACATCGTTTATTTGCTAAAAAATAGTAATGTTGCTATCTAAAAAGTACTTAACTTTCATTGTACTTGCGTATAGGTACTTATACCTAGTTAGTCACAGCATTTTTTTTTTATTAAAAAATACACACGCATTTACACAGAAGCATTTAAAATATCGCAGAATCATTATAAAAATCACAGAATCATTTTAAAATTAGCATACCAATTTCTACAAGAACCTACTTAAAATATTTTTTTTCTTATTTATATGGGACAGTTAGATTAGATTTGGACAGTCGAATTAGATTAAGTACAAAAATCACAGAATCATTTAAAATATCACAGAATCATTACAAAAAAATTTATTACGAAGATTTTTTAGGTTCCCAATCTTTGCGACCCGTTGCTTTGATCCAATGCAAACGTAATTCTTTATCTGTAACAAATAAAAACACTAATATTATAAATGCGAAAGTGTGGATGAATGGATGGATGTTTGTTATAGTTGTTCTATTTCACGAAGTCCGATGGGCTATGTGTGTCATAGCAACAACTTACATATTACCTCTTCACGCCAAAACTACTGAACGGATCGGGATGAAATTTTGTATACAGGTAAGTAATTCTAATCCTGGAATCTAACATCTATGTTAAATTCCAGGATTTATATAAAAAGCCTATGGGCTTTTTATCCCACAAATCAGTTGCTATGGGATAGAAATGGCCTTTAAACGTTTCCATAGAAACAACGCGTGCGAAGCCGCGGGCATAAACTATTTTGCTATGCATAGCGAGCTACATTATCTATAAACTAGCTATGTAGGTACCTATTAAAAAATATTTCAATGCGCCATTCGGGGAATTTTATCATCGGGTGCAGGCAACCCTAAATTTTCACAATTACAAGTTAGATGAACTAAAAATAGCATAAAACATAATGTTTGAGCCTTGTGTGTATGTAAATCTATGAAACTGTAAATTTTGAACCTTTTTGTAGTCAAAAGAACTTGTACTTACGAGTGGAATGATATATTCGGCACTTTTTCTTCACTATCACTTCTACATGCAAAAACGCTGCACCGCACCATATTTGTCTCTCTTTTTTATTGTTTTTAGCTGCGGGAATGTCCACATAAACACATTGATCACATTCAAACATAAAAAACAAAAGTTTAGAACTTTTAAAACTTTTTTCACCAGTCTCGTGTCGAGCTCCGTCGATGACAAAGGAAATTTGTTTAGCACATGGAGGTGCTAAACAATGCAAAAACCGGCACGCTGGATGAGATAGAGAGCTAATCGTCCTATTTCATTTCTTCTTAGGCTTTAGGCATAAGTCGTTCTCTCTTTAGTGTGAATGCGATGGCAATTGCGCGAGTTCTATAGGTTTCTCTTTCTACGTGTGGGTGTTTAGCAACCTTATTTATTTAATCTGTATCAATATAGTAGCAGATAATATTCATAAATCATTAATTGGATAAAAGAGAAGTTTTGTTAAGTTATAATTTCTTTAAATAAAAGTTTGGTATACGATTACGTCAGTTAAATCGGAAATATGATTGATGATAATTGACCGATTTTGTATTTGTTAAGCAATTAAATAAACTTATATGTAACAATTCATGAAGCAGATTATATTCATAAATCGTTAATGTAATTATGGATTACCGTTGTTAAATTAGAATCTATTTAAATATAAGTTTGTAATTATTGCTTCATCAGCGAAATCCTGAACATGACGATATTAACCTCTGGGAGATAATGAACCCATTTTGATGACCGGCAAAAGGCTTAGAATAAGTTTCAACATAGGTTTACCATGTTATTTGTTTCGAAAAGGGTTAGATTTAGAATAAAAGTAGATCTGAATGCTGATTGGCTCTGGTGATTCAACAAACATGACCATATTTGGATAGGAAAGAGAATGGATAGGCCTTGGAGAGGCAGTATAAAATAGAAACATAAGCCAGACATTGGCGGATACAGGGGGGGGGCCATGGGGGCCATGGCCCCCCCCAAAAGACCTGGGAATTCTATACTTTCGACTCTATTTTTCGAGTCAATTCAGGTGCAATTTAGGTTTAGGTTTACACGGCATACCTACTCATCGGTAGGTTAGCTATGTACCTTTATTAGGAAACAGAAATATATACTGAATTTTTTCTTGTCAGTACCACCACGTCCACTTGCACCAGCAACAGAAATACTTAAAAATGTAAACTTTTACATTCTTGGGTTGAATTTCTAAAAAGCTGAACACGTAATTTTCCATCAAGCAATAGGCAAAATACCTACCAATTTTCATGTTTCTGAGTAACGGAATTCCTATACTACCTACAAAGGATAAATTTACAAAAATACTGAAGCACGTCTTATTTATTTACCGACCGAAAAACTAAATACCTAAAATCCCTACATATAAAATTTTACTAGAAACTACTATTTTATCCCTTTAGAGCAGCTATTCTCAAAGTGTGCTCCGGGCATCTGTGGGGGCTCCGCGACAATACTGGTCATATAAAAAAATAAAGGTTTAGTCCCTAAACATGGTTGTGGAGAAAATTATACATCATATAATATTATATTAAGTTATATGACAGTCAATAATCATATCAATTTTAAGTAGACAATCTTTATAACTCGAACTGCAAGGCGCGTTGTGGTCCACGGAACCAAACTACTTCTCTACTACTTTTTAATTTTCTGTAGAGGGGGATTGGCGCAGGTGAGTGCTAGGATACCTTCTTACTTGTTCCTAGGAAGAGAAATAAATTCAATAAGTGCGGAAGGACAAATGCGCAGTGCGACTGTCAAACCAGATATTTTAATTATTTTAGAATTAATTTCGTGTATTTATAGATAGCTTCAGCCCACGGCTTCGCACACGCTTTTCAGGTAGCCATGTACGGAATACCGTTCGTTTAGCTCCCTGTCAAATTTCATTAAGACCCGTTTAGCCGTTTAGGCGTGAAAAAAAAAACGTATCAACACCTATTATATTAGTGTTGATACGTTCTCTTTTCCCAACAGTCGTAGAAATGACGCAAAATAATAGCGGCTCGCTACGCTCGCCGATATTTTTGCCTTGGCTTTCTTCTCTTCCACAAATTTTCCAACCGCCGCTAGAGTCTCAATAATTTTTGCAGCTCGCACCACTCGTCGGCGCTGTT
>CAUWYO010000020.1:0-81000 GCA_963564075.1 Eupithecia subfuscata | reverse complement strand
GCTCGAATTAACTTTGTGGAACGTCGTATTTCCATACCATCCAGCGCCATCTATGAATAGCAGAAAATACTATTAGCATCATCTGTCTGCATAATAGCTGCAGCCTAGTTGAGCAAGAGTTCCACGGCGGCGGTGGCACCAGGGAGACATTTTGGAGAAATCGTCCTCGTCGTAGGTACCTAACTACTGCTAATATCGACGACGTAAAGTTGCCCAAGCTCCATCTGTTGAAAGTTTCTTGAACCAGTTTACCAACTATCGATAATAAGAGCAGACTCGAGAGAACCTTTCTTGACCCGGTCAACATGTCGAACAAATGTAAAGCATGCGGGAAATTTATTTCACCGACAGATGCCGTTAGTTGTGGCAAATGTAAGGGATTTTACCATAAGGGATGTGTATCACTACCCGAATCTACGGCTGCGGTTAAAGGCTGGTTGTGCCCCGAGTGTACCGTCAAAATACGAAAGGGCGACAACACCCCCGTAAGGCAAATTGTTGGCGCCCCAGCTGCTAAGAACGATACGCCGAAAACTTCCGTACAGATACCGAGTGGAAGTCCCGCCACCACCACCCCGCGTGCAGAGGAAGAATCCTCTTTGAATATCCATGAAGTGCACCGGGAGTATCTTATCTTATCTTATACTGCACCCTTCAAATATTGCTTTGAAATGGTTGGCAGGTTTTCTATCAAAATCCACAAAAAAAAATAGAGAAATCCGCTAGTACTAAAGAACGAAGTTAGGATCAAAAGCCACTATAATAAAGTACTAGGTATAATGGTGTTTGTATGAATTTGTATGGATTGCACCTAAATCTTACCCACCTAATCGTATTTCGTTTAGAGTTGATTTTGCTTCGTGAAATGCGCTCGCTTGAGAGTAGGTACCTTTAGTACGTCCCAGAAAATATCTGCGCCTAAAAACATGTTTAGGTAGGTAGGTACCTTACCTACTTTATATGATTGTGCTATCCGAGGCACAACAAAACAATCAACATCTGTTTTGTATGTTATATCGTATTTGGATTGAATTGTAACAATACTTCAACGCTGCGACGACGACGACGGTTAGAAATGTATGTTAATGGTTGTTTTTCAACGGTACCTACCACAGAGTACTTTTTTATACCGTAAAACTTTTTTATACCGTAAATAGAGGTCTATCTTGCTGCCAAAAGCGAATATCAGCTCAGTGGCGCCTCTGTACTTGCCGAACGGAACTAATATACGGTTCAATAACCTGTGCTTCTATATATACCTATACATACTTACGTTGTACTTATTATGTAGGTAGGTTTTATTGACCTACCTACGTACCTATTTAATACCATGCAACTGCATGGTATGTTATAGGTACGTAGGTAGCTACTAGGCAGGATTGTATTCATTCAGAATGATTAATTTTTGTAGTGTTTTATTTAGGTATTCAAAAATAAACGAAAATTCGAAGAGAAAAAGAAAATAATCTGAACAAATACAAAACCTCAAATAAAGATACAACTTTCTTGACATCTGCATTTTATTATTTTGATGAATTCTAGTCACCGCATATCCTTAAACCATAATATTATTATATAGGTACTTATTCAAAGTTTGATTACAGCAATAACTTTTGCATGAAAAGATATTAATGACCTCGAACCATAGATCAAACAAGTCATGGCTGAACAACATTCTTGAGATTAAGTTTATTGTCAATAGCGTTTTTTTAATTTAAGGCTCTTTACAAATACATTTTTGGCCATGACTTGAATTTTGTCATGCTGGTCATCAATATCTTTTCTTCCACAAATAATTTTGTTTATATTTTTACAATAATTATATATTAAAAAACGACTAACAGCGTTAACCAAGTACTTTGTTAATTTCTCCTTGTGACTTTTGCATGATATGCTTTTGAAGTCAACCAATATATAGACAACTGTTTGAATATATAATTTCAGATTCTTTTGTTCAAGTTTCTCCTTCAGTATAGCCATTGCAACATCTTGCATGTGTGAAATTATTGTAATAATGGAGTCACTTGGACTACAAAGCCAACGACGATCTGCATACTCTCTACATCTTATATACTCAGCTTCTTGTGAAGCTATCAATTCTTTTTTACATGTCTCACAAGATCGGTATATTTTTTTTGTTTTATTTATAAAATAGCCACTGATATATTGCAAAGTTGCTAATATTTTAGGATCCTGTTTTTTATTTTCTATAGGCTCCAACTCGATCATGAGGATGTCATCTATTGTAGTCTCACAAGTCGCATCATCGTCGTTGTCTTTGCAGTCTTCATCAATGAGGGTTATTAATGCCTCCCCTAAATCGTTTTCACAATTTCCCCCCGGGGCATGGACGCTGGTTAGGCTATTTATTAATAACGTGGTGAATGCCGATTCGAAACGCTCAGGATCGGGGTTTGTGTTGCGGCAGCCGTGAGATCTGATAGCCCCAAAAAAGTTTTCAATGGGATCTTGATTCAGATGCCGCATCCAGACTGATGTGATATTAAAGTCTTGTTCTAAATTTTTTAGCAACACCTCCATGCCTTCCAATGTCCACACCCAATTATTTAGTGTAGGCACAACCTCCATTTTTCCCGATGTATTAATAAATTTCATCGTTTTCAACGTTCTTTTTCCTTCTCGCCATGTTTCATGGTGTACTGAAGTGGGCGTGGCAGGACCCAAAAGTGGCTTCGCAAACCTTTTCTTTTTGGCGTAGCTCCCATTTACAGAGTCAAAGATCTTATCAAAAAAAAGAAGTATGTCCGCAGTGTGTTTGCATTCTTCTGGAAGAATTTTCTTATCTGAAACATAAAGAAAGTTCTGTCTTGATTTTGGTATATCCATAGCATAAACTATTGACCCATTATGATAGAGATGGCATTAACTTTAAATATATGGTTATAGACGGACAGCGGAGTCTTAGTAATAGGGTCCCGTTTTACCCTTTGGGTATGGAACCCTCAAAACTAAAACCCGACATAAAAGTCTTAAAAAAGCGTTCACAGATTTTCCTTATCATTTCCATTTGATAGCTTAAGTCGTCGGAGGCACACGCCCCTCATACCTAGGGTACAAGTAGAAATGAAGGCCTCCGAAACTTATGTTAAAAAAATATATATAAGTACTTACTGACTTTTATGCAGTCAGTTTTTAATTTTTACTATATTTTTATAAACTTCAGACTTATTCTTATCATTGTAAGTTTTCCAAAGAAAATAATAATAAACAAATAAAATGGGGTACCTGCAAGGTATCCAATGCTAGATGCAACAGCTCTACTAAATACTTGGCTGGCATATTTCACCTTCATCTTTGCAATCTTTTGGGGAACAATATGGTTGTCTGTTAATTTGGGAACAATCTTCACACCTTTGTAGCCAGGATTTTCTGTGTGGAATAATTCTAAATGTTGCCACTTGGCTACTTTTATTTCTCCATTCATTTCATATTGTAAATTTTTGGTCAATAAATTGTTTCTTATCCCCTTTAGAAGATGAGGGGGGTCATACAGCGGCACTATTTCCTCTCCATTAATGATAAATATGTTGTCTTTTGGTGTTTGCCCTCTTTTTAAAAATTCACCTCTGGTCTGATTTAGTAAATGTGTGATCGCTGTGCGATTATTGGTACCCTGGTCACACACAGTAGCAACTACCTTCAATCCAGCTTCTTGTAGGTTACATATTACTTCTTTGATTTGCTGTGCCAGTTCTGGTCCTTTTGTTGCTCCAGAAGAAAAGGAGTAAGACACAGGCTGCTTGTAATTTTTCTGGACTCCTCTAATCATAAAAACCTGAGCATGATTTGCAAATATTTGCTTTGTATCTCTCCCATTAGTCACGAATCCTGTTATGTTGTCTTTTTTTTCATTGTATGTCACATTAGTTTTGAGTGACATTTCATCGTACATAAGTATGCATAGTTTTTCATTCATTTTCATTCCCGCTGATTTTGATTTCAGTTGATCAAAGATATTCTTATTTATGCCAGGTTTGATGTTCGCTTTGGTTAAAAGTTTTTGCAATGTTTGTGGTGCTGGCAAAACGAATATTTTTCTTAAAAATCTGTAAGCCTTTGGGCTTTGCTTTAGAATTGAAAGTGCGGTTATTTTTTCCTTTAGATAGAAACGCCTTCCTTTTGCCTGTTTTTTTTGTTCCCGAAATTGAAGCAAAGTCAATATTTTAGCCGATGCAGGCATATTTTCCATTGCTTCTAAGAAAGCAGGATTTGTAGTTATCTTCTTTGCTAGTTTTATTTGTACAGCCTGTTTTGACAATTTGTTCTTATATTTATCAAGTTTTCTTTTCACAGAAACTAATTTTTTGTACAGGTCTTGTTCAGGTCTGGTCATTTTCATGCGAGACATTCTCACTTTCGTCATTTTCTTTGAAGCGGCTGAAATAAAAATAAAATTAATGATTTAAAAAATCCCCACAGATCACAGAGTCACATCGGATCCGGTTACAGTGTGATTCGTTGGGTTTCATTTTCCTATCAGGTATGTGTCGCCAAAATTTCAGCTGGATCCGTTCAGTAGTTTTGGCTCGAAGAAGTAACAAACATAGATCTGAATATCCAAACTTTCGCATTTATAATATGTGTGATGCTTTCATTGAACTTTTTGATCCTTAAATTCAGATGAGATTTAACATACATAGACAAATCAGAACAAAGAGTAGATAAGATTGCACGTTATAAAAAAAAATATTATTTCAGCTTACCTCTCAGTTCAGTATTGTAAATCTTTTCTTGAGGATCAGGTGCCGACTTGTGGACAAGTGTCGGCTTGGAGGCTGGTGCTGTAAAAAAATTAAGGCTTCTGTTTAGCAAAGACCATATCACCAATTATCAATAAACTATTTCTCAAATGGCGAATAACTATTTCTTTATTAATTTATCATTAAAATTTAAATATTGAATGTGTGAATCGGTGAAGCGGTAATCCAGGTTTATATAATTTCTTTACTTTATGTACATAATATACCTATTATATTACGACTTTTACATATACATATTATTATATTACTAGTTCAACAAACAGTAGACCTTGCGAGCTATTTTAAGAGCAAGATATTCGGTAGCCCCCTTTTTGCCCTTTTTTAGAGGAAGTAAGCATTTAATCAAAAAACCCCGACGATCAAGTTCTATAAAAACATTGAATCTGTTTACCAAGTTTCGTCCACAACAGTTGTAAAATAGACCGTACATTCGGACAGAATCCATAATTTTGCTCCCACTAGTAGGTACATTATTTGCTATGCTTACCTATATTTTCTTTTTCTTGGCTCATAAGATTACTTTGACGCATTGATGGTTCTGATGCAGATGAGACAATGAATACGTCATTATTATCTGGAAAAGAGAGTGAATAATTAAACAAATTGTCACAACAAATTTAAAGTGTTATAAATAGATTACAAAGTACAGAAGTTACCTTTTGTCAAAGATAATGGAGACGGAGAATTCTTTGGCAAATTTTGTAATTGCCTGAATGGTCCCTGTCCGGCTGTGTTGGAGGATGACAAGTCCATTGATGTAGATGGTTGCAAATCCTCTACCAACTTGTTTGTCAGACCTGTAAATACAATATTTTTTTTAATTTTTACAAAAAATAATTTGATAAAGAACCAGTTGCATTGCACTTAACAAATACAAGAACTTAGTAGCGCTAGAACGTCTAAAATTACATTTTAGCGCTACTAAGTTCTTGTATTTGTTAATTTTGCTAACACAAACTGTATTAAATTTGCCAATTTCTGTATTTGTTGTTTAACTACAGGACATCAACATAACAAAAGATTTCCAAATCTTAAAAACAAATAAAATCATTTTACTTACATGGCATGTTAATGGTTGGCACTGCTATATTGCTGAGTCTATTAGATCGGCAATGGTATCTTGAATCAAAATGCTTGCGACAGACTCTCCGATTCTTGTAAATGTACTCATTGGATAATTTCAAGATGTCTCCACTAATACTAAAAAGCCATTTCATAAACCGATCTATATCCTTTGCGGGATTGGGAAACTCGTGCAAGACAGTTCCTGTTCCTGAAAATAAATTAAACCATTATTTGTGTAATGTAATGAGCTAATGAGACTAGAATTTTGTTATTAAGTATTATAATATTAGCAGAAGGTAAGCAACATTTACAAAATACCATACTCTAGTGCAAACATTCCTCCACAACTAAGTTAGTCATCATCTTTCGGTCCTTATCCCTCGCTAGGTGGAGTCGGGCATCAAAACATGTACATGTACTTTTCTTCCACTCTTAACCCCTCAGGTGGCACGCCCTGCGCCCCGCTAACCCCGTTGTGTGGCAGGTACTTCCGCAAAAATCGCGGAAAATCCGCGGAAATGCATCACAATGCATTATTTCGCTTATTTCTTGATTATTATCTACTAACACCTCATAACATCTATATATATTTGGATTCTCCATGAAATTTCCTACAAAACAGCGTGGAAACATTCTGATGTTGTATAACGTAATTAATGAGGTTGATTAAAATTAAATTATAATTGCGGAAAAATGGTAAAATTTTAATAATTTTTAAAAAAATCATAAAAAAAAAAGTTTACCGTTTTTATGTCCAGTTTGAGTTTTATTTTAGAGATTTACCATCATATTATTACACTAAACACAAAAAAGAACACATTTCCAAGCCATTTATTTTAAATTAATTTTTATTCAGAAAAAACGATAAAAAAAATGGCGCGGGTGTCAGATTTCAATTTTAAATTTACGATTTTTTTTTAAATTTCTTCTAAACTTGGTTAGTTTATGGTTTTAACGTCAGCTTGACACTGTCAGTCAACTTTTAAGACATTGACATGGCTGAAAAGTTGACTCTAAGTACATAAATTCGACGAAACAAAAAACAACAAAAAAAAATCGGTAAATCGGCCATAATATGGTCGCTTGCCACACAACGGTTTCATTTGACAGGCCATATTATGGCCTCTTGCCACCTGAGAGGTTAACAAAAATTAACTTAGGTAGGTACCTTGAGAAATGCAGCCTGGAACGCAGCACCTCTTGTAGGACATGATCACTACACAACACACACTATACCTAACGGAGTCCTATCTGAAAACGCTGGAGTCTATTTCTCACTAAATTTTTACGGAGTCCTATCTCAAAACGCTGGAGTCTATTTCTCACTAAATTTTTACGGAGTCCTATCTCAAAACACTGGGAGTCTATTTCTCACTTAATGTTTACGGAGTCCTATCTCAAAACACTGGGAGTCTATTTCTCACTCACAACAAAACAAACACAGCGTGGAAAACACTGAAACTGAACACAGCGAAAACAAAACAGAAAAACAAAGGTCGAAATGCGACGGTTATTTTTCTGCAAAATTCACAGATTTTTAGGTTTGACGTCTTGTTGCAATTAGTCGTGGACGGAAGAAATCCCTCCGCATCAGTCATCAGTCAGCGCCATCTGTTATCGCCTTTTAGAACTACAGGCGTAAAATATGTTCCCAGGCTTTTTCTTCCATGATTGATTGGGGACCCTGGTACCTACCTAACTATGCGTTGAGAGGGTTAAGGGCTTCACACACAGCAGCTATAATGTAAAGATGTAGATTATAGCACGATACATCCCATTACATCTTTCCATAGAAATCGTCAGGAGACCACACACGACAGCTATAATGTATATTTTTACATCTTCGAATCTTAAAATACAGAGCGATACGAAAATATACATTTATATTTCGATACATCTTAATACATCTCAATACATCTCAATACATTTCCGTATATCTCTCTTCGAAAAGGATGTTCAAAAAGTTTCTGTGATAGACACACACACACAGTACAGTCTGTTTCAGTCACTCAGTCAATCAGTCTGTTGACAGTTGCCTGTTCCCATCCAGAGCCTTCGAAGAGCGGACGTGTCGTAAAATCATGGAACATTTAATAGAAAGCGTGCGTAAGTATCCATGCTCATGGAAATTGGATTCACGTGATTACAAAGACTCGTTCTGTTTTTGGCACATGTGGCAATACGCGCGATAAAATCACAATCCCAATCATCTTCTGATGAACTATCTAGTAGATCTAATAGTAAGTAACTCGACGGGTCCATAGTATTATAACATTAAAAATAAGAACACCCTTTATAACACTTTAGCAGCTGGAGAGTGTGTCAATCGGGACGTATGCCAATGAAATGAAGGGAAAGATACATTACATTACCTGTTGTGTGTGTGATACATTAAGATAATTTAAAGCTATTACATCCCGGGATGTAATGTACATTAATATACATTATAGCTGTTGTGTGTGAAGCGCTTTAAATGGAGTTCTTTTGTCAATCTTTCTGAGATAAAATTCGTGGTGCTACCGTAAATTGAGAAACACGCGTGTTGTTTAGTTTTAAGGATTTGAAACTTGAATGACTGCTGTTGAAAGCAAAACCAATTTGTTGATTGTGTTTGAAAATGTTGTGGGTCATAAATATGAATAGGTATTTTAACAATTGTCCAATAAGACCTCGCAAAAAGTTATTTTCAAAAATTGTCTTTTACGACCTTGCAAAATTAGGGATATCCACCGGGGGCGGGCAGCAGCGCCCCCTGCAGAACATTCTACCACCGAACTGCGATCCCCAACCCGCATGCCCAGCGTGGGGATTATGGGCATTACCCCCCATGAGATAAAAGCCAATAAGGCGTTTATCAGGGGGAGGCCTGCGTCCAGCAGTGGACCAACACAGGCTGTTGAGGAGGACGGCCTAACTAAATAACAGTACCTAAGACCAAGGAGTTTAAGAACGCAATAGCACCTTTATCATAGAGTTTCAATGAGGCAATGAGGAAGTAGCATTTCGAGAAAAGTAAAGTGCACTTCACTCGAGTATGAATTGTTTCTTAGTTTGTTGATATACTAGGGACATACTAATGAAATGGTAAAAATGATAAAAAAAATTGGTTGCCTGTAAAGTCGGTATACGGGCGAAAGTTTTACGTGACAACGACTTTGAGTGGTAAAATAATTTTAATGTGAATATTCATTCCCCTCAGGGTGACAACGACAACTTCCTAAAATGACAACTTCCGAAAACGACAACTTCCGAAGACGACAACTTTTTAGAATGTCAACTTTCAAAAACGACAACTTCCGAAGACGACAACTTTTTAGAATGTCAACTTTCAAAAACGACAACTTCCGAAAACGACAACTTTTTAGAATGTCAACTTTCAAAAACGACAACTTCCGAAAACGACAACTTTTTTAGAATGTCAACTTTCAAAAACGACAACATCTTCAATAGAAATTGTCGTTCTCACCCTGAGGGATCGTCAGCTACCTAAATTGACAACCTCTCGTCTCTGATGTACCTAATGTTTTTAAATTTTTCTTATATCTTCTAAGTTATTTGTGTTTTGCTCGTGGTAAAAATCTTATTGGTGTTTTTTATATTTACTGCTCATATTTTATAAAAACCCTAACTCTATTCCATGACTATGAAATTTCCATGTACTGGACACTGGCAAAAAAGTGGCAAACTGCAACAGAATGAGCATTCGCTCGACCATACACACACCGCGCCCGTACGTTCGTTCTATTTTCCTTTGATGACAACGCGTAGGTATACTCGACCCTTTTTCAAAAGACTTTTGCCGCTAACTGTACTTTTATTAGTTTTGACGTGACAACGTCTTATAAATTGGTTTGCCGGGTGACACTTCAAGAAACTGCGTTACGCTCCGCTCACGTTATGCGCTCACAATGAGAGCGAGTGAGAGGCACGCGTCCCTTCCACTCGGGCATGGTTAGCCCGCCTAAGAGCGAGAGAGACAGACATAAAAAGTGAAAGGCACGAATGAATAGGCACTTACTCCAAACTGTGATGATGTAACTACTCCACGGAGTTATCTAAATCACTGGTATGTTATTACACTTCTTGCTTTTATGGTATTGAGCTGTTTTACTGATAAAATTGGTTATTAATGTTGACATCAGCTGCGATACATAACCTCAAAATTACACAGATTTTGTCCCTTTGACATTTACATTGTAAATGTTTTAGTAGTTTTTTGCTGCACTACCTGGCAACACAATAAATTTTACAGTGTTGCCAGGTAGTGCAGCAAAAAACTACTAAAACCTTCTAAAAATTGACTCGATTTCAGATAAACAAAATGGATTTTAAAAACCTTCAAGTATTGCCCATCCACAAGCATCCTGAATATTTAAAAGGATGCTGCGAGTTAATAAACGATGAATGGCCAAGAAGTGAGACTGCCAGGATGATGACCTTACAAGCTTCTCGCGATGGTTTACCTACTAATTTAGTTTTAGTCACCAACAGCAAGCAGCTTTTAGGACACTGCAAGCTTACTCCAATACCTAGTATACCTGAAAGCTGTTTCGTTGAAACTGTAGTTATAAGCAAAGCAATGCGTGGGAAGCAATTAGGCAGTTATCTTATGAACTACGTTGAAGATTATTGCAGAGTAACATTAAAATTGAAGATGATTCATCTATCTACTAAAGGGCAAGAAAACTTTTACGCCAAGCTAGGCTATGAAGTCTGCGCACCTGTCTCTATTTATGGCGTAGGCGTTCCAAGTAGTTTGAAACCTACTTCTCTTAGTAATAAAGCTGATAATGCAGTTGCAGCAGTGAAGAGAACCAATAGCGGCCCTTCTCCTCCACCAATGCCAAAGGACGATGCCACTAATAATACAATCAAGAGTACCAAGACTTATATGTTCAAGCATTTATAGATCTAAAGATATTTCATATAATCACCTAATTGTACCCAACTAGTAATAGTAGTAATCAGTATTTTCTAATTTTTATAATAAACAACCGTTTCAAATTACAACATTTATTTAATTTTATAAATTAAAATTTTGCTTTATCTATAAATTCCATAGCTCGCTGTTTGATTGTCTCAACTTGCTCCTCGTCGCCGAATTTTTCTTCAACTTCGACCCATTTCTTGTAAAGAATCTTCATTTTCCGCGCCGGAAGTTTCATTGACGTCATGCGGTCCAAAACTTGCCTGTGAAAAAAAAATATTTTGTAAATGGTAGGTTTTCAAAACATATTCAGCGATATGACCATAATAGACCCGCACAGCTTACATAACGATACCATGCGAATGCAACCGGATTTTTCTGAAGAGAAAACATTTATTGATAAAGAACTACACAATAACAATGGTTAACTCAATGTTAAGCTAAAGTGAGGTTAGGTAGCTAAAGTTATTAACAGTATCTCGTCAAGAAAAATTAAGTATAAATTAAATTACATAAATTAGTTTGAGTTAGGCACGTAGAGATCAGGAAAAGGTTCGTCTTTGAGGAATTACAAATTGTTTAAAGTCATTGTCTAGGAATTCACTTGTATGTATACGGTTTTAAGTTTCACATTATTTAAAAATGATTGTTGACAAGTTATGAGTCAAATACACATACAAATGGAAGTAATGGAAGTACTGGGTAGTGGTATTATGAAGTAGTATTTTCGATATCGGTTGACAAAAGTGGAGAAGCAGACACTCCACAACACAATGCTTTAGTTTGGGGTAATTAGTACCAATCGAACTAGAAAAAAACTAGACAACTAATCAACTGCTTACCGCGATGACTTGTTTGTGTCCTGAATTTTCATTTCAACCTCATGCAGTCACAAAATTTGTTGTAAGTACCATTTCATAAAAAGTTCTTGTATCCTCACCTGACTTGGTCCACATCCTTGTCCTTGGCCAACATGTCCACGTAGGTGGCACACACATCCACTCGCTGCGGGTAGACGGCTAACACTTGTTCGAACAGCGCCTCGGCTCGCTCGCGGCCGCCGTGCTTGCGTTCTAGGACCGCGAATTGGACCAGGATTGATACGTCTGGGGGGAGTAATAATGGAGGTTCAGTTTAGCTGGGTACAAAACTTCATTAAAAGAACCAACTCAATTTAGACCTTTTATTTTAGCTCTGCTTAGCTTGGAGCTAGATAATGCTGTGTGAATTGTCCAGCATTATTTATTTATATATTTATTTATTATTATTTATTTTATTCCGGTATTCGTAGACAACGATTTTATCCAGGAGAAATAGGTATGAATAAGGCGACTGGTACTAAGCCAGAGATCTTTTAAAGGGCTGGTTCAGAAAAAAGCTATCATCATCATTGATGTAAGTAAAATTACAGAACTAAGTTGAGAGTTTACTTACGTTCCTTCTTCTCCAGCACAGCGACTGCCTTCTGCATGACCTGCCTCGCCTTGTCCACCAGCCCGAGCCGGAAGCAGGCGGCGCCGGCTGCGATGTACGCCGAGGGCTCTCGCTTGTACCTGGACACATGGACTTTACTAACTCAAAATCAAAATCAAATCAACATCAAAAACTCTTTATTTCCATAAATACAATAAATGTACACTTAGAAAAGGTCAAAATATAAAACTAAACACTGACACGGAAATAAAGTGATATTTTTTGATTTCTGTCGCTTCGGTATGTAGACTAAAGTAAAGAAGCGACGAAGAAACCTTTAGCCTGTTAGTTGTTATTTTTCGAGTTGAAGCAAAACCCGTCCCAAGCTTTTTTGTCCTCTAGATAATCTGATATTTTATAGTAAGCCTTTTTGCACAGCAAGGTTTTGACAATTTGTTTGAATTTATTTACTGATAATTTTTGCAACTCACTAGGAGTTTTGTTGTAGAAGCGTATACATTGCCCTTTAAAAGATACATTTATTTTGTGTAGCCTAGTTGTGGGCACAGCGAGTTTATGTTTATTTCTGGTATTAAAATTATGTTTATCGCTATTTTTAGGGAACTAACATACGAGTATCTACAAGTACAAGCTATGTGGTTTTGGCTTAGAATTTGCACCACCCCATCTTTCTGGAGGGTGTCGTAAGAGGCGACTATGGGATATCCACCGGGAGGCGGGCATTCCACCAAATAACTGCCCAGCGTAGGGATTATGAGCTTCTCCCAAATGATAAAAGCCAATAAGGACCCAATAAGGAAGTGTATCAGGGGGTGCAGATGTAGGTAGTAGCAAAACGAATGATTTGATAATTCCTTTTGTTTAACGTATAAAAGAATTAAAGAAAACACAGGTGGTGCCGCTAGTTTTGAAGCTACCTTAGACAGCCAGTCGTTACCTCCTCATCATCAGCTCGACCAGCGCAGCCAGTTCCTGCTGCTTGCCAGTCTCCACGTGGATATCGAGGAGAGCGGCGTGGATCTGATAGGGCTCGTTCAGTTGTAGGGCTTCTTCTAAGGTCTTTTGCTGGGATTCCTGGAATAAAGGTGCTGGTGAGGGCATTGAACTTAACACAGAGTCCTTGGTCTTAGAAAAGGTTTAATATCGATCTATGGCAATTAAATAGCATTTAACGCTCGACGGTTCTAAAATACAATAAATTGAGTAAATAGTCCAGTTCAATTATTTTCATAAAACTCCAACAAAATCCGATTAGGCGCATGGCATTCCAGAATGAAAATTCTACTAGGGCCAGTCCCTATATATTTTGAAATTTTATGAAGTAAATTTTTACCGTTGCACTGGCATAAACCTAAAGAGACATGATGTCTAATATTGAGAAGAGACATTTTGCAGTGCCCTAGCGGGGGCACATTTTGGGGCAGACATTTTGCAGTGCCCCTACTCTCAAAAACGAAATCGATGTTTCTGATTCGTTTTGCACGACAACGAAAACGAAACTTCGATTTTCCTTTTCCGATTAGGCCGCCCGGGTTCATGCTTGCTACCTTTTATAAATTAAATCACTGTCATCATCATCATCGGCCTTGTTCCGTTGTTCGTTTAGTCCGTGGTTTGGTTGGATTTACATTTTTTTGTGTTAAATCACTGTACACCATGCATTTCTGAATAAAGAATCTCGATAATAATTTATGACTTGTATAGGATGAAAATAAGCTTCCTTAGTGTTCCGGCACCAGAAACTGGAATACCGTCGAAAAGCGAATGTTGGCCCTTTGTTGGCAATGAATAAGTTAAATGAAAGCTCCAAACTTTCAATAAGCATTTCTACGTAAAAGTCAGCTTGATGACAATGACGTCCTCTTAGCAGAACTTCGACCACGGCAGCCAGTCTCAACGGACACTAGCCAGGTGCGCAGGGCACAATATAGTGCACAAGTGTGCGCGCAAACACTGATTCTATTCCCTTACTCTCAAAAAGTATACCTTAGAGCCGAATCGGTGTTCTAGATTGAGCAGCGCGAGGCAAATGTTGAACTTCTCTTGTTTCTCTCGGAACGGGATGGTGGTGAGCGCCTTCCGGGCCACCGCGCGCGCTTTGTCCAGCTCTGTCGACTGAAAAATAAACAAGTATGTACAAAGAATTTTAGAGATCAGGCTACTAAACCAATCAAGCATCTTCAGAGGACATCCGTGAGGGCGAGTGCGGCGGCAGATTTGGCCGAAGATCTCAAGAGGCGCATAAATGCAGGTCTCGACAGAGCTTCCACATTTGCTCCCCTTGGAGTCGAGACCCTAGGTCCGTGGGGTATCGAAGCTCTCTGGGTTTTAAAAAAATTATCTGAGCGTCTGGTCGAAGCGATGCCTGACCCGAGCTGGTGAGTATCTGGCCAGCGCATCAGCATTGCCATAAAGCGGGGCAATGCGTCAATTAGGCCTGGTAAGGCAGGGCAACATTGCACAATACACTCCCATGCGAGATGTCAGTGCATATCTCAGTTCCCCCACATAGAACTAAAATTAACGTTCGACCGCGCAAAAAAAAAAAATCAGAGACTTTTTAGATGCAACATAAACCATATGGATTTTGATCGTATAAAATGTAACTATTTATCATAATAATGGTGATAATTCTGTTAGCAAAACCTTAACTAGCCAGCATATGTGTTGTCGTCCCTACTTTACGATCTAAAATATGGAAATACACTTTAATGTTATTTTTTAACGCAAGTTTACTCAACCTTAAAGCTGTAAAATTAAATACCAAAAGTTTAAAGGAATACCAGAAAGTGTGGAGCGCCTGAAATTTTTATATTAGCAACACACGTTAGAGGCTGCCTTGGAAGTCAAAAAGTTATCCCCGTCTCGGACACATAAAAAAATCATGATGAAACACTCGCCAACAAATTCGATGCAAAGAGAGAATGAAAAGCAAGGTACAAGTTTTTCTGAAACTGACCAAGATACTGACCGCAAGGCAACAAATCGCCGTTTAAAACGTAGAGCGCTTCGAAGTCCGCAACTAGTTAATTCCTTCAAGCTGGAGGGCACACTTAATGCCTTTCAACAACAGATCTCCGATCACATGACAAATTTATTCACGTCATTTCAGAAAGATCAAGACAATAAGTTTGAAACACTAAGGACTGACCTACTGGTCATCAAACAGGAAGTCCAAGAAATGAAAAACTCTAAGGCAGAGACGGACCATAAATTAGAAAATCTCAGCTCAGCAACGGAAAATCTTGCCGCAAAAACCACCCTTCTGGAAAAAAATTCTATAGTTGATGCTGGGAAAGTCCAACTACTAGAACGACAAATTGATTCTATGGAGAGGCAGTTAAATCAATATAAAATAGAAATCAGAAATATACCTTCCTCGGCCATCGAATCCAAGGCAGAACTTCAAGGAATAGTGCGTAAATTACTGAAAACACTGAACTTGGAGGCGCTAGGCAAAAAAATTCGTAACATTAGACGGTTACCCGGTAAACAAAATGCACCCAGGCCAATCCAGCTTGAAGTTTCCTCTTCTGATGTTAAGTGCAGTATATTACAATCTGTAAAGCGTTTTAACAAAGATAACTCTACAGAAAAGCTAAACACCACGCACCTGGAGCTACCCGGCCCGCCTAGGGCCATATATGTGAATGAATCCCTAACATATAAAGCTAAAGGTCTATTCTACAAAACAAGAATTTACGCAAAGCAAAATAATTTTGCTCACTGCTGGACGTCCAATGGACAGATATGTTTACGCAAGGAGGATGGCGGAAATATCATCTACGTAAATAGTGAAGAACAACTGAACGAAGTTGCAAAAGACGCATGACTAAGCTGGTTTTTTATACTAACTTTCACTACTTGCTTTATTAATACTCCTCCTTATCTTTTCTGTCTTTTTTGTTTTATAAATGATTTATGTTTATTTTTAAGATTTAAAACCATTCGCATGCTTTCTATTGGTGAGCTGAAACCAGGGACCGTACAACCCCGAGTTTGGGTTAACCCCTTCGAATGGGTAACACTATCATCGTCTGCGCATTACGAATGGGTTACCCCTTATTCGGGTTACCCTGTACAAAACCTTAGTGAAAGGGTAACCCTTTCATTGGGTTTTAGCAACGATAGTTTTACCCTTTCGTGGCGCTATCCGATTGAAGGGGTTACCTCTTTGTATGGGTTTTTTGGTGTAACACTATGGTTACCATTTCAATTGCACTTTTTGAAAATAAATACTAGATGTTGAACAATTAGTTTCGATCGCGCGATCACTCAGTGTGTATACAAATGTTCTGGTTTTCAGTGTGAACAATCTAAAGGCAGCTTAACTTATCCATCCTTATTGATTAGTTGAGCAAACAATCTAGAGGCAGCTCAACTTAACAATCTAGAGGCAGCTCAACTAATCCATTTATAGATAAGTTGAGCAAACAATCTAGAGGCAGCTCAACTAATCCATTTATAGATAAGTTGAGCAAACAATCTAGAGGCAGCTCAACTAAACAATCTAGAGGCAGCTCAACTAATCCATTTATAGATAAGTTGAGCAAACAATCTAGAGGCAGCTCAACTAATCCATTTATAGATAAGTTGAGCAAATAATGTAGAGGCAGCTCAACTAATCCATTTATAGATAAGTTGAGCAAACAATATAGAGGCAGCTCAACTAATCCATTTATAGATAAGTTAAGCAAACAATCTAGAGGCAGCTCAACTAAACAATCTAGAGGCAGCTCAACTAATCCATTTATAGATAAGTTGAGCAAACAATCTAGAGGTAGCTCAACTAATCCATTTATAGATAAGTTGAGCAAACAATCTAGAGGCAGCTCAACTAATCCATTTATAGATAAGTTAAGCAAACAATCTAGAGGCAGCTCAACTAATCCATTTATAGATAAGTTGAGCAAACAATCTAGAGGTAGCTCAACTAATCCATTTATAGATAAGTTGAGCAAACAATCTAGAGGCAGCTCAACTAAACAATCTAGAGGCAGCTCAACTAATCCATTTATAGATAAGTTGAGCAAACAATCTAGAGGTAGCTCAACTAATCCATTTATAGATAAGTTGAGCAAACAATCTAGAGGCAGCTCAAATAAACAATCTAGAGGCAGCTCAACTAAACAATCTAGAGGCAGCTCAACTAAACAATCTAGAGGCAGCTTAACTAATCCATTTATAGATAAGTTGAGCAAACAATCTAGAGGCAGCTCAACTAAACAATCTAGAGGCAGCTCAACTAATCCATTTATAGATAAGTTGAGCAAACAATCTAGAGGCAGCTCAACTAAACAATCTAGAGGCAGCTCAACTAATCCATTTATAGATAAGTTGAGCAAACAATCTAGAGGTAGCTCAACTAAACAATCTAGAGGCAGCTCAACTAATCCATTTATAGATAAGTTGAGCAAACAATCTAGAGGCAGCTCAACTAAACAATCTAGAGGCAGCTCAACTAATCCATTTATAGATAAGTTGAGCAAACAATCTAGAGGCAGCTCAACTAATCCATTTATAGATAAGTTGAGCAAACAATCTAGAGGCAGCTCAACTTATACATCCTTTTGGATTAGTTGAGTTAAAAACCTTATTTTCAACCTTACGCAAATCAAATAGAGATTATAATTAATATTCTAAAATGCAAAAAGTTACCGTGTTACAGTGTTTGAAAAGGTAACCCCAAACGACCGAGTCATCAAAACTATCGAGTACTCGAAACCCTTTCAAAGGGTAACCCATTCGACTGGGTTTTGAAGGGGTTACCCCTAAGAGCGGGTTATTCATTGAAAGTGTAACCCCTAAGGATAGGGTTTTAAAACAACCTCTTCAAAAAACCTTATCGAAAACCCCTTCAACGGGTAACCAAATCAGTCCCTGGCTGAAACACACACATTGCATACTGAACGTAGCCCGAACTAATACATTGCACATATCTGTACTTAACAGCTACCCTGCGAGAAGTACGGACTTTCTTTCTGAATTTGGGTACCTTTCAAAATCTGAACTCTATACCATCATACCATTAATTATATTTTATCCGTCATCAATACACACTGTATGTCATTTCGCAGTGTACATTATCCACTTACTTTTGTATACAAAATGAACGTTGATGTATTATATGACGGTATAGATAAGGTGTCTATTTCAGAAACATATGTGTGTACCCCTGAGAATTGTTTATCATTTGTAGAAAACATTAGAAAGCCTATAACCATAATCACGCAAAATATACGTAGTATTATCTAAGAACATAAATGAATTTCAACTACTAGTAAAACGCATGAAGTCCACTCCAGACCTTATTATATTCACGGAATGTTGGTTGTCAAAAACTATTAATCTACCCGTAATGGACGGGTACGTAGCCGCGACCACCACTAATCACATACTCCAAAACGACGGAGTCGTAGTTTATGCAAAGTCGGACATAGTTTCTACCTCTTATGAACCTATGTTCCTAGATGCTAACTGCCTCGTTACTGTAATTAATAAGGACATCGCTATAGTCTCTTTATACCGTTCTCCTTCCTATACTAATTTGGAAAGATTTATGGATTCCCTAGAAAATGTGTTACAGACTCTAACCAAATACAAAAACATTATTGTGATTGGCGATATTAATATTAACATAAGTGACAATATGTTAACAAAGAAATCGACAGACTATCTTGAACTCTTGGCTTTTCATGGTCTATTACCAACGCATACTCTTCCTACCAGAGAAACAAGTTGTCTGGATCACATATTCCTGAAGTCTAGGAATAAGTCTGTAACACTGATTGTTGAAAGTAATATAACGGATCACAACCCTATTGTTATAGCCTTGCAGAACCAGGTCTCAGTGTCTGTGTTACAAACAACAACAAAAATAGATTATACTGCGGTTAAAAAGGACATATCAAATACAGATTTCAGCCCAGTCATCAACTCTACTGACTGTAATGATGCCACTGATGAATTTGTAAAAATGTTGTCGAAAATAATCAATAAAAATACTAAACTAGAAAAAATACCACGTCGTAATATGCCTATTAAGCCATGGGTAACTCCAGGACTAATTAGGTGTATGAGGCATCGAGATAACCTTCATAAAAAAATTCACAAGTCACCCAATGATGAGGTCCTGGTTACCGTGTATAAGAGATATCGAAACTTTTTCAACAACCTTATGCGCAACCTAAAACGTAAATATGAACGAGCACAATTTGAGGAAGCGGGTAGAGATCCGAAAAAACTTTGGAGGGCTATTAACGACATTGCTAATTTTAAAGTGAAAAAATCTCTACCGCAGGAGCTTTTGCAAGTAGAATGTTAAAGTAGTTCCAATACTACTGCTATTCAACCTTTTATTATGTTCGAAAAAAAGAAGATGTTGGCAGGTGTCAAAAACATCTGTAAGAAAAAAAGAGTGATATTGAAAATAAAAACACGATTTATATACATGTGCTATATTAATTATTTTACGAGTAATTTCTTCGACTCTCCGTAATCTATAGGCTTAACCCGCCTGGAAACCACGCTCTGATACTACGACATAGAAGACCCACATAAAACATTAAATGAAATCAACAATTTCTTTGCCAGTGTTGGTCAAGACTTAGCCAATAAAATATGCACAAGTTCGTCTAGTCAGATAGATATATCGGAAAACAAAGTAGTACACTCCTTCGGATTGATAGAAATTGAACCAACTGAAATAAAATCTCTCATAAATGCACTTAAAACCAATTGCAGCATCGGTTGGGACAACATCTCTACCCAAATTATTAAACAATGTATAGAGTATCTAATTCTACCCCTGACGCATATATGCAATCTTAGTTTTTCAACAGCCGTTTTTCCAAACTCATTTAAAAAATCTATTATTTTGCCCATTTTTAAAGCAGGTGATAAAAAGGTTGTGAGTAATTATAGGCCAATATCTATACTCCCAGCTTTATCGAAAATTCTTGAAAAAGCTCTACATAACAGGTTGGTCAAATACCTAGAGAATAACAACCTTATTTCAGGTAATCAGTTCGGTTTTCGGAAAGGGCGCTCTACGGCTGACGCAGTTACGGAACTAAACGATTTTATCGTGGATTGCTTGGATAATGGAGTCAAATGTATGGGCGTATTCCTGGACCTTGCCAAAGCATTTGATACAGTCTCTATCCCTCTACTTCTGAAAAAAATGGAAGGTCTAGGAAAAAGGGGGAACCAACTAAAGTTATTTGAGAGTTACCTCACAGGTAGAACTCAAAGTGTGAAGATAGGAGATAATATCAGTACGGCTCTACCTGTGACTTTCGGAATACCGCAAGGCTCTATAATTGGACCATTACAAAGAGTTAGAGTAGAGAGACAAAACATTAGAAAGAGTCTCTACCATTAAATACCTTGGAGTTACTATCGACCAACACATGTCATATGAAAATCACATAAGGGCCGTCACTACTAGAGTACGCAAGTTAATAGCTGTTTTCAAGCTTATTAGACACGCGGCAAATAAAAGCCAACTTAAGTCCACTTTCCTTGCGCTATGTCAATCGCTGATACTCTACTGTATTAGGTCATGGGGCGGTGCTGCAAAAACACACCTTTTGCCACTGGAAAGAGCGCAAAGAGCGGTATTGAAGGTGGCTTTTAACAAGCCTTACAAGTATCCCACTACTGAACTCTATAAAGAACTGCAAGTACTCTCAGTTAGGAAAGTATTCGTACAGCAACTTATCATTAAGCAACATAGAGTTTCACCTCAATTGAACGTTTCTCATAAACGCCTTAAATTTAAAGTGTTCCGATCAAAATCATGCAAAACATCATTTGCACATCGCCACGCACAGTTCTTAGGGCCTTACATCTATAGTACACTAAATAAAACTAATGACCTACAACAAAAATCGAGCCTCGACTGTAAACTTCTCGTCACACGGTACTTGCAAGACCTTGAATACGCGCAGGTAGAGCACTTGTTGGCGGTACAATCCTAGATTTTGGGCTGCATCTGGTGTGTGATTGTGTTTTTCAGCTTCTTATTCTCTAATTTTTATTCTCTTTTTTTTTCTATGCGATGTTTAATGTATTTCTTAGTATTTTAAATTCCTTCTATTATAGTTGTATTGTAAGTATAGAGTAGATCCCTAACCCATATTTCTCTGGGAATAAAATCTTAGTCGCACTTGGTGTTAATTGAGCCTGTTTGTAGCCGGAGGGAAGAGCCCTCGTGTCTCAATACAAGTTAACTTAACTTAGTTAGAGCGAGGAGTCATTTTCTTTGACCCTAATAGGTTTACTTTAAGCATATTTGTGCTAGATGAGTGATCCAGTCGAAATATATATTAATATTAATAATTAGACTAGTACGAATATTGTAAACCTTTCTGTAAATAAATATTTTTATTATTATATATTATTACTACTCACCTACTCGATTAAAGAATCCAAGATATTTATCTAGAACAAAGTATAGTCCATTCTAGACCCGGACTAGATATTAGTGCCTATACTATACTAACTTGTAGATGGAAGGCCATTAAGTGACCCACAGTTGGCTGGACGCCGCGCCGGCTGCGCCAACAACGCCCGTTCGAACTGGTCCACGGAGCGCGGCGGCGAGTCATCATCAACCGCTGCTGCTTCTAGAGACTAGATCCATACTAGACCTGGGCTAGTTTCTAGTGCCTATACTAATACTAACTTGTAAATGGAAGGCCATGTAAGCGATCCACAGTTGGCTGGACGCCGGCTGCGCCAACAACGCCCGTTCAAACTGGTCCACAGAGCGCGGCGCCGAGTCGTCCGCTGCCGCTGCTTCTAGCGACCTGATTCTTTCCTCTTCAGCCCTGAGCTTGGCCAGTTTGTCCGCTACTGAGAGCTTCTTGCGCTTTTTCTTGGGTTGTTCTTGTGTCTGCAAAGAAACAAAAAGATAGCTGTGAATGTTTGTCAAGAATTGAAATCATGAACGAACAACACACCACATGACAAAATCTGCCACCATTTAAGATAATATGCAACATTATAGCATTTAATCTTGATTTTTTTTACTTTTATATGAGTCTCAGAAGGCTGTATATCTTTCTAAGTAGATAAAAAGCTAATTAGTTTGTGAAACTAGATAACAACTTTCTTGCGAGGTTACAAAAGCTATGAAGCTGTAGTGTGAACAGGATAACGCTTTTCCAATTTATATATAACTTGGTAGAAATAAACTCACCTCTTCATCACTGCTGCTAGATTCCTCCTCTTGCACGCTTTCCTTATTGACTCCAGCATTGCCGAAGAAGAAACCCTTAGCGCTGGGGACTTCAAGCACTGACTCCGTACTCTCCACCACTTTTAAATCCTTCAGAACAGATTTCAAATCTACACTGGTTTTATCTTTAGCTTTCTTTTCTTTTATATCTTCTTTTTCTTCTACTTCTGATTCGGAGTTAGTTTCTTTTGTCTTTTTCAGTTTCTTAGCTAATTTCTCATCACTGCTGCTAGATTCCTCCTCTTGCACGCTTTCCTTATTGACTCCAGCATTGCCGAAGAAGAAACCCTTAGCGCTGGGGACTTCAAGCACTGACTCCGTACTCTCCACCACTTTTAAATCCTTCAGAACAGATTTCAAATCTACACTGGTTTTATCTTTAGCTTTCTTTTCTTTTATATCTTCTTTTTCTTCTACTTCTGATTCGGAGTTAGTTTCTTTTGTCTTTTTCAGTTTCTTAGCTAATTTCTTCTCTTTTTTCCGTTGCTTTTGTTCTTCTTTGTAGTTATCGTTCCTTTCGTATCCTAATTCCGTTAATTTCTCTTGTACTTCTTCTTTCGCGTCTGCTAACTTCTTAATTCTTTCTTGTATTGTTAACTTTTCGTTCTGCATCGACGTGTGGTATTTTTTATTCTTGGTATTGAGTCCTCTGTCTTCTAAATGTGTTATTTTTTCGTCTACGACTTCTGATCGCTTTTGTCTTTTTTTTATGGCTTTTGAAATAGCTACTAGTCGTTTCTTGAAATCTTTTATTGTTGAACAATCGGAGGTGTCTAGAAGCCCTTGTTCGTGAGGTGTTAGAACATCTTCTTCTTCTATGTTTGGCGGTTCACTTTCGCTTGTTTTCTGTTTCCTTTTGCCTTTTGGACGGTTTTCCTGTAAAATGTACTCTGTAAATGCCATGGCCCATAACAATTGAAAAGATACCGTGAGATATTATGATTTACTTACGTCAGGATTGAAGGGTGCTGTGGTGAGACTGCCTGTCATCTTCTTAACTTTCACTTTTATGTTCAATATCGTACAAGATACCTGTCGAAACAAATAAAATAATTGAAATCACTGAAACAAAATTATGATGTTAATCTTAATTGTTCAATAAAGTTTCTTTGCAACGAAAAACAGTAGGACCGTATCAGTAGAAAATAAAAATTAATAGCTGAATTGTAAGGCAAGGCGTGAACATCTAATGAGAGTAGTGGCCCCTGTTTTTAACAACCAGAACGGTTGCACACAATTGTGCCTAAAAGTTCGTAAAGATAGATCTGGCTTAAAATTTATTTAGATGGGAATTGGCGGAGGGCGTTGTCATCTGCGACAGTTTTTAAGCCTGCAGATGACATCGTCATCTCTCTACTCTCATAAGGCCTGATCGGGCCGTTTTCCGTCGTATGCGCATGCAAGTGGGAGGAGATTCACCTATTTATTCTCATGTGTCAGGGGTTTAATTTTTAACCTTGTAACCAGCGATCTACATTATGTAAAATTTGGGAGATTGGGTACTACCTTCTCGAAAGTGGAAGACTCAAATTAGGTGCAATTAGGTCTACCCACCTCAGTCATAGTCAGACCGGCGGCGCACAGCGACTAGGCTACCTACCACGTGGTTGAAGAACGATGCCAGCAGGTAGTCTCCGCCGATACACCGTGGAGGTGCTGCATAATAGACACGTACCTCACCTCAACCAGCCTATTGGTCCACTGCTGAACGCAGGCCTCTCTCTGAAGCGCCTCATTAACTTTTATCTCATGGAGGGTAATGCCCATAATCCCCACGCTGCGCATGCGTATTGGGGATCGCAGTTCGGTGGTAGAATTATTCTGCAGGAGGCGCTACTGCCCGTTCCCGGTGGATATCCCTTATTCGCCTCTTACGACACCCGCGGGAAGAGTTGAAGAGTTGGCACCACACAGCTTCAGACACTTAGGCCCGTATTTATAAATCGCTCTTAATACCGATCTCAATAGCGCTCTCAGCTGATACGCTCTCAAGTTGGGGGCAGCAACTTAAGATATACGTTAATTAATAGTCCGATATTGAGAGCGTAGGTATCAGTCGAGAGCGAATTTAAGATGACGATCTCAAGTTGCATATCTTGAGAGCGTCATCTTAAGATCGCTGTCGCATATTGAACGAACTATTGACCGAATGGGTTTGCGTTGCATTTTTCGTTTTACATTGAATGACAATGTGAAATATTTTGTGTATGCAAATGGCCTCAAAGAATTTACAGATTTAACGAAAAAGAAGTGAAATATGTTTTTATAACTATAATTTTAATGTTTTTTAATAAATTATCATCAAATATGATATTTAAAACATAATGGTTAATAAACGTGAATATTGTTAATTTACGAAACGGAACGTAAAGCGGGCATTGAAATGTTTTCTATGCCCGCGCAAAAGCCTTTTGACGAGATCCGTCCCCTGTTTCGGCGTGTTTACATCACTGTTGATTATTGCCCTTGTATTTGGGATTATACAGATGATGCTGGTAACATATAGATCTGAATAGGTAGTAGACTTCTTATTGGTACCTAATAGTTTTCTATTAATTTATTCCTAAGTAGAAAGCCTGCTCTAGTACTTGGTACTTCACTGTCTCTGTTGTGTGTCTCTTGAAATTCCTCTTCGGAAAAAGTCATGACATCATTCAAAATTAATGACATATTGTGCAAAACTGCACAAGCCACAATAATATGAGATACTGTAGCTAAATTATTTCCTAGGCCTCTTGATAAGCAAGGAAACCTGCGTTTCCAAATGCCGAAGGTTCTTTCAACAATGTTTCTCGTTTTTATTTGTGCTCTATTGTATCTAATGGAAGGTGGATCTTCTGGAGGTGGTCTAATAGGAGTCAAGACGAATGGCAATGTTGGGTATCCATTGTCACCTACTAGCCTACCAGTTAATATGCCCCGTGTGTATTTCATGAAGACTGATGAGACTTGCAAAATTCGGGAATCATACATGCTGCCAGCCCATTTAGCTACGATGTCTAAAATTTCAGTCCTAGGTCCAACTATAACCTGGACATTGATGGAAAAGTCAGATTTTCTGTTACGATAGACTTCATGATGTTGGCAATCTGGGGTTGCGACTATTTTAACATGAGTACAATCAATGGCTCCTTCAATGCCTGGTAGTCCAGGCCAATGCCCACATGTTCCCAATTCCTTGAAGAGCTGCCTGTTAACTGAAGCCTCTTGTCCTGTGGGGAACTTGATAAAAAGTTTATGTAGCTGGGCCAATAATTTTGAAACTTTTCTTATTATTTTGGAGGCTGTAGGTTGAGAAATTTCATACAGATCTCCACAAACCACCTGCAAAAAAATACAATAAACCACTAGCAATAATGTAAAATTAAATTATAGGAACCTTTACTTTGTGTAGGTACTAACATAAGTTTGGTAACATAAACTCATCTGAAATGATGCTGTTGCATAAAATCTTAATGTTAGTAGAACCGCTGCTTCAGGAGCAATTGGAAGACCCCTGTTGTCCTTTTTTTCCAGGTCACTTTTAATCAATGATGTTATATAGGTACAGTACGGAATCCTGTTGAAATCTGTATCTTTTTTTAAACTTCACTGTGTCCATTTCAAAAGGATTTTTCACATCCCTTATGTATGTTTTCGTTAACCGATAGTTCCGATCCGGCCAAAATATATCTTCATAATGATTTAGCACGTCGTAGTGATTAATTTCATCTAAAATAGATTCAAAATCCATTTTGATTCACCAAAACAACACATAAATGCATGCGAATGTCGCGCCTAAACCGTAGGTAGGTAGATCTCAAGTCAAGGTTTGACCGCACTTGGAAAATAGGCACTTGAGATGCATCTTGGAAATGCTCTTGAGTGCCGAGTTTGATTTATTAATACGCGCGTACTCAGTTGAGACACTGAACTCAAAACTCTACTTAAGTGTGGTTTATTAATTAGAACAGCATCTTAAGTTTGCACTCAAGATCGAACTCAGAGGTAAGAGCGATTTATAAATACGGGCCTTACAGTTTGTCCTAAATGGAAGGCGTCTGCTATGCTCTGGGACCTGTCCGGCGTGATGTAGTGTCGCGGGACGTAGGCCACCACGTTGTTGAAGAAGGATACCAGCAGATAGTCTCGACCGATCACCTGGGGAATTGCTCACATAAGTTTCACTCAAATGGAACTTTGTATTTTTTTACCAACTTCAAAATAACCCTCCTTCGTTGCACATAAGGTATTATTTTTATACTTAATTGGTATCTAAACAACGCAAATAAGAGAGACCACTTACTTCTGTGTTCACCAATAGATAATCGGACAATTAAGCAGTTTTTCAGACAATTAAACAGCTTTGTCGGTTAACGTTGACGTTGAATGTTTGAAAACTTGTGTCAAAAACGTTAACAATCAGTTTTCAAAAAACTATCTGAGCGTCTGGTCGAAGCGACGCGTGACCCGAGAGCTGGTGAATATCTGGCACAGCGTATCAGCATTGCCATACAGCGTGGCAATGCAGCCAGCGTCTTGGGGACGCTTCCGACTGGTGTTGATATGGATCAGTTGAGCTATCTGTAGACTGTTTGCAACAGTCGGCAGTTAGCTCAATTGTTTCAATTGTAAATACTAGTATAATTTTCTTTGTGAATAAATGTAATCGTAAATTCAGAGTGAAACAATCGCGTTACAATCATTAATTTAACTATTGTTGGTTAACTCGAGTTAAATTTTAAAGAGTTGTTTTGCCGTTTTAGATACAAGTTTTCATACATTAAACGTCAACGTTAACCGACAAAAAAGCTGCCTAATCGTCCGTCTTTTGGTGAACACCAGCCTTATTGTTACAAAGAACTAATATATTCATAAAACTATAATAATAATTGGTAGTCAGGTAAAAACAGAGGATGTTTTATCTTCGGCGTTTGTATTCATCGATTACTCTGTCAATTGTGGACCGATTTTGATGATTATTTTGTTATTGTGTAGAAAATGATCCCATAAATAAAAAAAAATTATATTACTCCCGCAAAACTTAAAAAAACAGTGAACATTTTATGGGATTTGAAATCAGTTATTTTTTTCAAACGGATAAATTATATTTCTTTATGAACGTTCTGTACGTTAAGAAATATAATTTATCCTAGAAATATAATATAGCCTAGAGACTCGTAACTCGATATTATCGAGCCGTCGTCGTCGTCGAGATTCGAGAGAGATGTCGACATAGACATAGACAATCATTTATTTACTTACACAGTACAAAACAGATATAAAATGACATAGTTAACTTATATTACGAGAAAAAAACAATTACACAAAAAAATCATCCAAAACTAGAGACTGTACTGTGTTTTACAGCAGCAAAAAGGTCTCGGCTCAGCTTATATGCCTTCCCACTCAGGAGCAGATTTACGTAGTTCCAGCTCTATCAAACCCCACGCAAATTTTACGCAAAGTTGTTCTAACTTTTAGATAATGTAGTCTTTCTTAAATTCACATAATTCTTTCGATCCAAAGGTTGCCAGGAAGAGTTCGCTTCTAAGCGATAAAGCCGCCCATTGTACTTGTGTCTTATGTAATGTATTGTATTATTGTTGGTGTACAATAAAGTTTTTTGTATTGTATTGTGTGTCTCGACGACTTGATAACATCGAGTAATCGAACTCAGAGTTCAGACAGGACGCTTAGATAGAACGGAAAGTCTAGTGAAGGTAGCGGGAGACTGCTGAATGCGGGTAACACAGAAACGGTCATAATGATTTTATGGGGGTCTGACCAGCAGTGGAGGCCTTCAGGTTAAGATTATGATTAAGGAAAGCCCTTGTTCAGTAATAGGATTCAATGGGCTCTGACTAGATTGAAAAAGAACCCTAATTTATCCTTGCCGCACCTCAACAGCCTATATTAGCCCACTGCTGGACGCGGGACTCCCCCTGATAAGCGCCGTATTGGCTTTCAGCTCATGGAGGGGTAAAGCCCGCGCTGAGCATAGATCGCAGTTCGGTGGTAGAATTGTTCTATAGGGGGCGCTGCTGCCCGCCCCCAGTGGATATCCCTTAATCGCCTCTTACGACACCTGCGGGAAGGGTTGGAGCGGTGCAAATTCCAAGCCGGCACCACACAGCACAGCTTATGTATCCAAAAAGCGTAAAAGCGAGCGATTACTTATTGCATGTTGATTGACTCACTCGGATCACTCCGGTATACGCGTGGCCGACGCGCGCGCTCTCGTAGCTCAGAAGGACCTCTAGCTCAGGAGCTAGGAGAGACGGCTTCAGGGTCAGGATGAGGTGCTGCTTGGATGTGTCCAGTGCTAACACACGGGCTTGCACCTTTTGGCCCACCTGTGGACGGAAAAGGATCATAAATTTAAAATAAAGGACTGTTGAACTTTTTAACCTTTGTGACATTGATAATCAGCAATAAGGCTGATTTTGAAGTCGTTTATGTTTATCGCATAAACATAAACGACTTCAAAATCAGCCTTATTGCCTGGACTAGGTTAGAAATAGGAAACAGGCTCAATACGATTATACTTAGGAGAAGGTGTTTAGAATTGTTAGAAATAAGATTTGAGACATAACTCTCCTGAACGTTAATGTCTGAGAGTTTACCTTGTATTTCTTCTGCGTGATGTTTGAAGTGCGAGCTTTCTTAGGATCCACGAAGACCCCGCTCTCCGTCAAATGTGTTTGTGGCACGAAACCTGAACAGAACAGAGTCATGGTGGAGTCGAAGGTGAGCTGACAAGGTCAAATTTAGAGTGCAAGGCGATTTACAATTTAGTAAGATTTACGAGAGAGTGAAAATGAACTATTCAAAAGCAAGTTGAAAGCTTATTGTAACAGCCTCAAAACTAAATGTGTGTGATTCTAATTTTACGTGAAACGTCTTTCAAATCGGTTAGTAAGGGTCACTTTGAAAAATTAGAATCCAACGAGAATATGAAATAGCAAGATTGGCGCCGTAATTGAGCTCAACACGCTTAAGCACAACACAATGGTGGGTACAGACCAAGCGAGCGAGAGCGAGCGAATGCAAACGAGTGGGATTCGACGATTGGTACGTTCATTCTATTTTTCTTTGATGTAGCGACAGCCGCCGGAACACGGCCGAAGGAGAACGAAGGGCGAGCCCACACGAGGAACCTTCGTTTGGGCTCGCTTGCTTCCGCATGTCGTCCACACTGATTCTTTCGCGTTCTTTCGTTGGCCTACGCTTGCTTTCGCTCGCTTAGTCGGTATTAGAGCAGCAGCGAGCAAAGCAAGCCGCCCATCTTTACACACAGCGTGAGAAGCGATGCGAGTCACGCTGTGTTACGACAGGTCACCCCAGAGCGTCCAACTCCCTCACATCGTGGGTACACTTGATGTCGTTACATTCTATATATTTAAGTACTATTTTAACATTAACACACATAGGTACTACTTTACGGCAGCGAGGAGCGAGGCGAGCCACGTTGTGAGCGTCCACATGCATTGGCAGTGTGGAACTGTGTGCTGGTCTCTAGCACAGACGTGTCAGTGCACTGCGGCTGCGTCCCCGATAGTCTCCTGGATGTGGACCCTGCACTTGAGAGCTGGCTACCTTGGACCCTGCCGACGGCCAGCTCGGCGTGGGTGTCCGCCAGCGCGCTGACGGTGGCCGCCACCAGCTGGCCGGGCTGCAGCTGCTGCAGGCTGAAGTAGGGCTCGTCCACGATGTGCGGCTGGTCCGTTACGGAGTACACGTAGTCTGACAGGTTGTAGCAGAGGACGCGGACGCGGTGCTTGCTGCCTAGAATTAAATATACAATATGCTACTTGACTCATCTCTGAAGGCGAATAGTAGGGTGGATAGTGGCGCCACTGCATATTTAATTTAATCATTAAGTTATACAAAGGAATTATCAAAAAATCGGACCGCTGGTAGACGATACCTATCACAAGCTTTTGTTTAATGTATCTGTAATAGTTTTGTTTTGTGTTATTCAATCAAAAACCTTGTTTGGAGAGCTTGGTGGCCACCAATAGGAACTAAACTCTTGAAACAAGTATCTGCCTAAATAATACAGTACAAAACTATTAAAGATACATTTAAAAAAAGCTTATGATAGATATCGTCTACGCGCGGTCCGATTTTTTGATAATTCCTTTGTATAACGTAATTATAAAATTAAATATGTAGTGGCGCCACTATCCACCCTACTATTCGCCTTAAGATGACTACATATTCTCAATTTAAAATTGTATTGTAATTTTTATAATGTTTAATTTTGAATGCTGAAAACGCTGTCGGGGATGTTGTGACGTCATAGGCCTCTAAAAGCAGATTTCATGTCGGATCTTATTCTGATTACAACAGTAGTAGGACATTTTTTAAGCAACCTCCAGCCATTAGCATCTACGAAAGATGATCTAAATGGCATCATTTTCTCATTACGGATATAAGTGGGTTAACTATAAACCTTGGAAGAACATCCTCGACCACATCTTCACTTTCCAACAGGAGAGATTGCCGTCAGACGAAGGTCTATTGACTATACAAAAATAACACCAACGTTTTATCCCTTTACGAGGGACTTCTTCAAGGTGAGTGCGGTTCGTAGTCAACCCACTTACATCAGTAATGAATTCGTTAAACTACAATAGTTTATATTGCATCAGTTTCGTTGGTAGTCAGCCAAACTACAACAATACACGGAACATAGTAACAAGGATAGTACAAGTACATACTGCATGTCTAGAAACTCTAAGAGTTGTACATACCAATCGGATAAGACTTGGCAACCACCTCTCCATCAGCTAACTCCTCGTCCACCTGGATCCGCTTCAGACTCAGCACGCCTTGGTTCCCGCGGCCCAGCTTGAAGTGGACTGAGCGACCGATGATTTTCAACACCTGCATGTAGCAAGGTAAGAAAGAAGGTTGAGTTTTTATTACCTTACAGCTAAATACTGGGTTAGACAGTAGTAGTACAGTAGTCGTAGTTGTTTTTTTTCGAAAGGACTAAAATGCTGTTGACCGCACATGCCCATGACATCGGACTTTTGGCGGGCGCAGAGGGCGCCACGCCGGTTAAAAGTTAGGTTGGGGCAACACGCACAAGGGCCACCACTTTGGTGGGAGCCTCGGCTTGGGCTGTTGCCAGATGCAACAAGAGGAAAGGGAGGTGTCGCCTAGGTGCACAAGTGCACCTATGGGCGGAAGCGGGGACGACCGCGCATCCGGCGGGGTCGGTTTTTGGTCGGTTGTGTGGTGTGCGGAAGCGAATCGGTTGCCGTCACCTCCGGGTTAGCCGCGGTGATTGGGTCAATGGGGTCACCGAGAACGTGTCTCGGTTTACGGAGGACAGACTGACTGACAAATACAGTTGTGCTTCGGCTTATATAGGGACGGGCCGGGGGCGGCGGGGCGCTGCTGACGCGGCGCGTGCTCATCAATTTGCGGCTGCAGCCCGCGCCGTGGCTCAGGCCGATTGATTTGAAAAAGAGAGGGGTGTTATAAGTTTGACGTGTCTGTCTGTGTATCTGTTTGTGGTATCGCAGCTTCCAAACGGATGATCCGATTTTCGTTTAGTTTTTCTTGTGTCATAGATAATTTTATCACGAGTGTTCTTAGCCATGTTTTATGAAAATCTGTTTTAAAATTTTTAATTTTGTTCTTGTTATGCTAAAGTATTAGTTCATAAATTTGTTCACGTTACGGCACGGACTCGGGTGGTTCTTATTTCTTGCTCCATCCTTATTATCAATTTATCATCTAACACGAAGTGTAGGAACCTTCACCTTTTGCGAGGGTGTTATAAAAACCCCATCTAGCTAGTCTAATAGGTGCAGATACCTGTGCCTCCTCCACGATATCTCCATCTTTCAGCGTCTGCTCGGTCGCCATGTCGGGGTAGGTGGTGTCGAAGATGCTCTTCATCGTCAGGAATGGAGTGTTGCGGGTGGGCAGCACGTATAGGACTCGGCCCCTGATCTGGGGAATAGGGTATTTCGCACACCTAAATCTAACCTAAAGTTGTAAGTAGTAACTGGACTATCATACATAAATATGATATTCCAGATACTACTTGCAACTGCTGCTGGTTAGATTGAAGCAATGTTGTGAGAGGAATAAAATATATGCAGATTTTTCTCTCACAAAATTGCATCATCATCATCAGCCTATACTTGTCTACAGCTGGACATAGTAATATCAAAATGGCTAGCAAAGCCAAAATTGCGGTCAGCATAATGTTAGTAGGCTTGTCCACCGCTGGACATAATAATATCGAAATAGCAAGCAAAGCCAAAATTTGCGTCAGCACATAACATTGTGCTGACCGCAATTATGGTTCAAAAAGATACAATAAATATCATCAGCGTATGGAGAATTGAGTTTTGGCCGCGATTTTAACTAGACAAGGAAGTACCTACCTTTTGCCCAAGCGTAGGTTTCTTCCCCTTGACCTTGTCGACGTGCTGTCTCTGTATGTAGCACGGCGTGTCTCCGAATATCGTGCCTTCGATGCCGTTCTCTAGGGGCTGCAATAAATTTGTATTACAAGCTTCACGTATGAATTGTACGCGAAATATCATAACAACTACAAAATAGCTATGATATATACCGAAACAAATGTAAATTTCAAGATGTGTACTGTTAATTTAAAATCCTGCCCGAGTTATACTTTCGTATTGTATCGTTTAAATGTCTTCTCACATGCATACGATCTTACACAGCTTCCACACGTTCCATCTGCAAATGCGTTCTTCAATTTCGTTTTCGCGAACGATTACCGGTCTTAGCACATATTGCGTGTCACACGTCGCCGACACTACATGGTAGTAAATAGGTTTATTTTATGTATGTTAGACTAAGATAGGTATATATTTTATATGGGCCATAGTTTTTTACATCCTGTACCAAACTAATGATGGTTGCCTGAAATAAATGATTTATTGACGTGACAACGTCTTATAATTCGATAGAGCCGGCTGCACGCACGAAAAAACATGACGTCATGCGGCGTTACCTCGCTCTGAGCCGTTTCATGTAAGGCTTGAAGTGTAAGCGAGAGCGCTCGACATCCGTCTCTCTCCTACTTGAGTGAGCGATGCGTCTGCGTGGACAGCTGCTATACTATAGTACATTTACATGTTTTGATCGAGTATCAAATGCTACCATTCCATCAGTATTTTCTTAAGACGTTGTCACGTTCAACTATCGTCAGTAAACCGACTTTACAGACAACCAATTTTTATAGTTATTATAATATAGCAAGGTTCAGTAAAAAAACAGCTGACCGTAAAGGTTGTGGCATAAAACCTCGTCAATAAAATTAAATAAACAAAGTAGTCTTTGACCAGGATTGGTTAATTTCAATGTTTTCCCTGTGGTGGAACTGACGGTGCTTGAGTCCGTAGAAAGTCCTAAAGATTTTCGACTAGCCGATATAGTTAGTTGCCGCCAAAAATCTTAACCGGTGACCGGCAGCGAGAGTGGGAAGTTTGCGCAGGCACACAGGATATAACTCATATACCGCCGACGACGCAGCGGGCGGAAGAGATATCAAATCAAATCAAATCATTTATTTGCCGAATACATTAATACAGGTACATGTCAGATCTTATGACTAGAGTGATGTCAAATGTATTCAACCCGCCAGCAGGTGTGCAAATATTAACTCACAGTGATTCAAATCGTTAAAATAATCAATTTTAAAAATAATCTAGAACAATAAAATCGAAGATTAACAAACAATTAGATAGTTAACAAACAATAACTAATTAACAATCATAGTCAAAACATAATAAATTATTCTACTCAAAATTAATATATTCATTTACATTATAGAAACATTTGTCAAGCAACCACTTATTTAATTTTTGTTTAAATAAATTACCATTGAGTTCTTTAATAGATTCTGCTACAGCAGATAGGTAGTACAGCTTCGTATAGCCCTGTCTCGCTCTTTCATTTTTTGAAACAAAATCTCACAGTGAACATTCGTATAACCCTCTCTCGCTCTTTCATTGTTTGAAACAAAATCTCATCGTGAATAATCGACGCAACTGTCCGAAAGGTAGCTCACTAATTTGGTCTAAGAATAGCGTTCTGCGCACCTTTGTCACGTGGTTCGGCAGAAGGGATTTGGGATATAATTTAAATTCATAATAATAAAGTGTACATACCGTATCTACAGTGAACTCCACACTGGTGCCGGGCAGGAGGGGCCCCTTCGGTTTCTTCTTCAGCAGCGCTCCTTGCACGGCGCCGAGAGTCGCTGACACCGTCACTACGCTGCTGGCGGCTGATGCGGTCACTGACTTCACGGCGCACCAGGTCACCATGCCTATGTCTGTGGAGAGTAAATGATATTAAAGGTTGCCTGGGAGAAATCGCTCTCAGCGATAAGGCCGCCTTTTGTACTATGCTTATTTGTCATTTAGATATGACTTTTATTAACTTTATTTACTAGTACAATAAAGTGTTCATTAGTTCATTAATTAAATAAAGATAATAAACATCGGCTTTGTGGTGCCGGCTTAGAATTTGCACCACCCTAACTCTTCCCGCGGGTGTTGTAAGAGGCGACTAAGGGATATCCACCGGGCGCGGGCAGCAGCGCCCCTGCAGAACAATTCTACCACCGAACTGCGATCCCCAACCCGCATGCCCAGCGTGGGGATTATGAGCATTACCTCCATGAGATAATATGATATGTCGTCGTTTTGTCGATTGTTGAACGATCAACATTTAACAATATGGCTAAACGTTACTAAGCCATCTCGTTGAAAGAAATTAGTTAGATATCCTACTAATATTATAAATGCGACAGTTTGTGAGAAAATTACGGGCATGTTTATTTTTTGGTTTATTTTTTATTGATAAATTTTTATAGCCGTGTAACGATATAGAAATTGGCCAAATAACCAGAATTGTTTTCCAACTATGACTTAAAATCATGCAAAAAACAGAACTTGGTTGTTACCCAGCTTTGGGCTACTAAGGTAAAACTACAAACCTAAGTCTATGTCTGGACTAACATCTTTTTTAGGCAAGAAAGTGGTAGTGTTGGGTATTCCGAGATCCATCACGAAGCCATGGTCTTCTACTGATACCACTGCTGCTTGGAAGAGGGCACCTGAAATTTAATAAATAAAGTTAGAGCCTAATAGGGCATAGTTTAATAGCTATAATTTGTGACCTAAAAGACCTACGTTAAGACATATTTGATGTAACAGCAGCCCTTACAAGGGCTCTATTCTGCTAAACTAATTGCTTCACTATTACAATGGTACCGTCAGAGAATGACACTATTTGGCATTCTACCTTCTAAGGAAGAATTTCATCATCTACGAAAGTAACTACAGATGGAAGGACACGCGACCGCGCAAATGAGTCAAGATTGAAACCATTCTATCATCTCTCCGTGCACGCAAATTATCTAAAGATTCTATGCGACGATTCTGCGACGCACCGCCACAAGTAGCGGCACGGAACTCTAGCGCTGACCGTTGTTGCGCAGATGTCAAAATCAAATCAACATCAAAAACTCTTTATTTCCATAAATACAATAAATGTACACTTAGAAAAGGTCAAAATATAAAACTAAACACTGACACGGAAATAAAGTGATATTTTTTTATTTCTGTCGCTTCGGTATGTAGACTAAAGTAAAGAAGCGACGAAGAAACCTTTAGCCTGTTAGTTGTTATTTTTCGAGTTGGAGCAAAACCCGTCCCAAGCTTTTTTATCCTCTAGATAATCAGATTTTTATAGTAAGCCTTTTTGCACAGCAAGGTTTTAACAATTTGCTTGAATTTATTTACTGATAATTTTTGCAACTCACTAGGAGTTTTGTTGTAGAAGCGTATACATTGCCCTTTAAAAGATATATTAATTTTGTGTAGCCTAGTCGTGGGCACAGCGAGCTTATGTTTGTTTCTGGTTTTCAAATTATGTTTATCGCTATTTTTAGGGAACTGACTTATATTTCTATGAGTGTATTTCAACAAGTTTTCATAAATATATTGACAGTCAAAAATTAGGTAGCACAGGGTGCGCAGTATTCACCATTTGCTCAGCGCTAAACTTACGTGCCGCACCGTAAAATTTTGATGCTTTTCTTATTGATGGCATTCATTGATAGACAGCTCGTGTGAAGCTTGTGAGAAGCCATTTCGTAAAATGAGAAGGTAACGAGTAGTATTTGATTGAATGTACATTATTGTGCTGTGCGGGCGTTGGATTAATATGCTCAGAGCTTATGGAATCCACAGAAATCTTAATAACAAGGCACTAGAAATGCTGAGTACCATCCGATCTATCGGGAATGCGTGTCGCCGGCTCGCCCCCTCTACTACCTTACCACTACATACACAGACAATAACTACGGAATTACGGCTACGCCCATCCAAAAATGCAGTGCAAACCAAATTAAGCCTTATGCGTAGTTGCATACGTTCGCTTACTCACACATTAGTGACAAGTTTGCATTTGTTGTCGTTATGACGTCATTTTAATGTAATCTACCCTAGTGCTGGGCACGAAATATCAGGTCACGTACCTATCGTACTGTTATTCTATGACTAGGGCATTGTACTAATAAAATAAAAATATAGTTTGTACTTCAATATTCATTTATTATTAACTAGCGACCCGCCCCGGCTTCGCACGGGTGCAATGCTTATACTAAATATACCTACTGCAGAATTGGTACTCCGGCCGATACCGCAATCGCTATGTCCCTGTCATTTTAAATCTGTAATATCTTCGAAAATATTCATTCAAATTACATGCTGTAAAGGGCAATATTAATCTATATTAAATGCACAATGTATCTAAGTTACTTAATTGGATAAGGATTAATGCTGTACTGCTTAAAATCGCCTCGTAAATAAGCCATTATTTCTCGTAAAAAGTAAAGGATAAAAAATGGTTATTGTGGGTTATCCCTAAGAGATAGACATATACTATCGTAGACTTTTTTTGTAGACCTTTTTAAGTTGTAAAATACTGTAGTACATTATTCTGATCTATCTCGTAGGGTTCAGCCAGCGTTTGCAATGTAAGGCATCCGGTAGCACTCTCAAAAAGGGGGGTCTTGGGAGGAACGGGGGGGTAAAATTTTTTTTGGAATCGAAATCATATGACCCCCTCTATACAACCCCCTAAAAATTTTTCATCAGTGTGACTCTGCTTGGCGCCCCCCTGGGGGGCGGTGGTTCCGGGGGGCAAATCTCAAAAAGTCGGAATTTTTCCTAGGTCCCCCGGACACCCCCTACATGATTCTGCAAAAAAAACATACCTCCCCCTCCACCATCAAGGAGAACAATTATGTCAGTCAGTCAGTCAGTGGTAATCGAGCTTTATAGATAGTTAGTTATTATGATAATAAATCATAAATAAACAATTTTAATATAACATCGTATTCCTAAAATACTATGTTAAATTATGCAAAGTTGTTTTACAAATCACAACCAAGGTAATATTAAGGATAATATTACCGTGTCACAACACTAGCTCGCGACCGAGTTCTGCGGCCGTACCACGATAGGAAATCGAGCGCGCAACGTTATCGTTCACTGTGCAGTACATTGCTTTTTGTAATGAGGTACCTGCCCGATGTTGACAAAAATAAGAGGCAATGTATAGTTAAACGTGATAATAAGAACGGTCGACTGTGACGTTCGTATTACTTTTAAAGATTCTATAATTTTAAGGAAAAACGGCATTATTTAGAAAAAACAATACTTACCGATGAAAAGTTATTCCTTTATTAATATAATTACAACTTGTGGAAGAATTTCCGCAATGGGAAATGCTGCAACACACCATTTTTACACACGCACGTCTCGAGAGCAACTGAACAGCAACGAACGCACTGGTGGCGTGAGAGTCACCTGAGCGGCGACAAGGTCACGCGCGCTTACGATTTCTAGTGCCTTGTTATTCAGATTTCTGTGATGGAATCAAACAAAGTTGAAACCGGGTATTTTGACGTTACTCACGTCATCCAGTATTTTAAATCTAACGAAAACTGAGAATGAAATCTATAAGTCTAAAAATTGTACATAGTACAGTGTATTTTAAGTTACCTTTAACAACATCAGCCAGTGCCTTCCCTCCATTGACATGCTGCGGCATTGTGGACAGCATCAGACACTTCTTCTGTTCCAGCACTCTCACCACTATGTACTGTCCAGCTCTGAACATGTTTCCTAGTTCTTTAACTTTCTCTATCTGGAAGATCATCATCATTCATCAACAGAAACAAAAATAGATATTCTCATGTGCTCTAGGGTCCTTACTCTTTGAATTTTTTAAGATCTTTCTCTTCTCTTAGATGAATTTGACATCCTATTAGCATGGTTCAACAACTCAAAGATATCACAACCAGGCCTTTGCTGGTACATTATCATTCAGGAACTTTAAGAAACCTTTAGTAAAATTAGAATTCTGATAATGAAGCTGACTGGTAAGATTGGAGAAGTTTACCCAATCATTAGATTTTTTTTAAACTGATGTGATCATCTTTTGTTTTTCCTATACTGGAGGCCTGGATTTGTGATATCAGTTTGGATAATTCTATAAATTCAGTTACTAAGGCAGTATTCTCAGTCCTGCCTGACCTTATCATTAGCATAGTCCCCTAGCCGTTTGTTGTAGGGCTCGCTGACGTGGCACGCCATCACATTGCCGATCAGCTTGCACGGCAGCATCACAATCAGCTTCGTGTCGAAGGCGTAGCGCACTCGCCCTAGTACCAGCACACCTTCCTTTATTGTCTGGAAAAAAAAAATTAAGAAACATATAAAGTTTCCACTTAATAGGCTACTTGACTCATATCAAATTTTGCGCGATAAATATTTTCTGTAGTATTTGTCTTAATAAACAATAGTTTTAGATTTCTGATATTAAAAGTGTAAGATGAATACATAATTATGTTCATTTCAAAAATTGTTTTTTTTTTGTACGCTGTCAGCCATGTTGCGACGTCATAGGCCTCTGAGCATTTCATGTTGGACGTTATACGAGTGAAATTTGCTATTGTAGTCTGTCTAGATAATGCTGTGTCCAGCATTATTTACTTATACTTTTACAATGATGGATGTTTGCTAATGTCAATTGTATGTTTTCTAGGCGCAGCTAGTATAATGTCTGTGGTTTTCTACCCGTATGATGTCACAGCACTGATAAACATGGCTGACAACGTTTTCACTTGTTTACAAAAAGTACACTTATGAAATAAAGTGTTGCGGTTTTCTAGGTCCTGAGAAAATATGGTACTATATTTCTCTTAATCTGACAATAATTAATAATATGAGACCTACTTTAAAAAAGAGTTAACTAGCCTATTGGTGGATTATTTTTCAAAAATAGACTGGACGAATATTTTAAGTACACAGTCAAGGACGAACTAAGATATACACATCAGCTAGCTGCCTGTGTATAACAAATAATAATTTATTTTCTTAAATTATTTACTTATATATTAGCTGTGGTTTTATAATGATTTTGTTCTTTTTCTGCCATCTTCTTGACTATTGCACAACATTGAGAAGGAATTTCATGCATTTTGCAATATTATTTTTTAAGCGCAGACAGCAAGTTTTAGGTGCTATAAAAATTCTTAGTATATTATTGGAAGATACTTCAAGAGTTAGACAGTTTCGTAGGTACCAAGCTATCTCAAGAATTCTAAAGTGATCCAAAAATGTAGCTCTGTCTTAGGTGTAATAAATAACACAAGTAGCTACACTATTCCATCTTTATAATTTTTATAGACCGTGTTATGTGAAGCTACGGGCAGTAATTTATAGTTTTTAGCCCTCCAGAGACTAACCTGGTAACTCAACCCAACAGCACAGTTTTTGGTAGATTGGTCTATTTCCTCGGTGACTTCGTCTGATAAATATACATCGTCACCATCAGACTTCTTGTTTAACTTCTTCTTTTTCTTTTCACTTTTCTCTGGTGCCCCTAAAAACTATAAAATCTATGTTATTAGTAATATGCGCCCGCCACACTATGCTCCTCGTCATGCTCCTCGCGCTGCCGCATCGCTGCCGCGATGTTGCCCTGTCTGTCCACACACTGCTCTACTCGCGCGATTAATCGCTACGCGCCGCACTTGTCTATTCGTCGTTGCTACACAATGGACGTTGAAGCTGTGGTGGCAGCGAGTGCGTGTATTTGTAGTATAGCTAATTATATCAATAAATAAATAAATAATGCTGGACAATTCACACAGCATTATCTAGCCCCAAGCTAAGCAGAGCTTGTGTTATGGGTACCAGATAACTGATATACATAATACAATACACTACATATATAGATATTTTTTTATTATACATAGAAAACATCCAGAACGCGCTGGACAAATGTCTGCAGATCGTACAAACATTTGTCCCGAGGCGGGAATCGAACCCGCAACCTCCTGTGTCGCAGGCAGACCTTCGCCCAATCAATGTAATGCTACAAAGCAATATACATCGTCGACGTCGTCGGCATCCTCGCCAACGGAGATGGTGGATGACATCTATTCATCGCAATAGAACGATGGAAGTACCTAATATATTAATATAAACCGAAAACAAAGACGTGCGTCTCGCGTGAGCGCTCGGCACGAACTGCGGCCGCGCGAGTATGTGGACAGTCACTCGCGCTCGTATTGCCGGTCCTTTGACTCGCGGTCCAAAAACCGACAAAATAGGGAGCGATGGGCAGGACGAGGAGCATGACGAGTGGCATGACGAGTAACGTTGCCACACTACGTCTCTGCCTACTTTCCTCGCTACTTCCCACGCCACTCGTCGAGTGTGTGGCAGGCCCAATAGAATTTGATGAACACTTTGCAACAAGTTTTCGCATTTAATTACTCACGTTGGCGCTTTGCTTGAATAAAGTTGTGGGCTTCTTTCCACCGCGGGGAAAGTATTCTTCTGTATCTGCCATAATCTACACTATATTTCCCACGGATATTTCCTAACTATCCGCAATCCTAAAAAACAAATCCCTACTCAACACAACACAATTTTGAGTCAAAATATCATGTGTAAAACATGATATTTTGACTCAAAATTTTTGAGGTTACTTTTGTTTGTCTTCCTTCGTTCGTTTCTTTTCAGTGTTAATTCCTCAGATTAAATGAGGAGGGTCGGAACAAAAACCGATAAACGACATGCTGTATTTTTTTTTTTTTTTTTTTGTAATTTCGATGCTTTTGCATAATTTTACATGATAAGCTTATTGAATCTGTTCTAAAGCCGATGAATCTAGTAGAAAAATGCGCTTAAAGTTAAATGATCTATACAGATACCGATAAATCCACTGATGAGGTAAAAGAAAATTGATATCTTAACAGAAACCGATAAATCCTACATAAATTTGATAGATTTTTATAAGGTTGAGACAAAAACCGATATATCAATTCCATTTGCTTTATGGCAAATTAATAATGGCCAAAGGAGTTTGATTTCTTCCGTCCATGATATTGGCTACACCAGAGATTTAGTCTGTGATCTATGGTCTGTGGATTTAATGACAGTGACAGAATTTAAACATTAACTGTGACGGATGAAAGAGTGTAACAGTTAACGGTTTCCTGCTGAATACAAATGGAGACGGCATACCTACGAAAAAAACGTGTATACCTAAACTTACGAGAAACAAAAATGGCTACCATCCGTAGTGCTGCCCTTTTGTTTATCGATATATTTATCGACACAAGTATTTTTGTGACTATACTTTATATTATTGTTTACACCTCGAATCTCGATAATTATGAAACGGAATTGTATACCATAAAAAAATATATCATGCACAAATTACAGAGACAATGTGTACCTGCATACACGCACAAAAACATGGCTCGACCGCGCTCGTGAGACGCAACAACTTGTACTAACTAAGAAATTGTGCAATTTTATCAATGTTTATTTATGAAAAGAGGTAGGTACTAAAATAAAACAAAAAGCTACATAATTGCAAAAATATATTATTTTTATACAACAAGGATTTTAATGGTAATATTGAACTCTCGTTTTACTAACTAGGTACATATGTAGTGACGATGAAAGTTTAAATAATATAATTTAGAGTATATCACACTTGTAAAACCTTTACAATACAAATATCAGATACACAATCGCTTACGTTTTCGATTTTTCAAACAATTCAATCAGTCTCATTCATTTACAATATAAATCACAAATTTAAACAAACAGACACCTACATTTTTGTTAGTAAAAGCGATGTATCAGTCTCATTGATTTACAAATTAACAATAAACCTAAATCACAAATTTAAACAAACACAGACACCTACATTTTCGTTAGTAATAGCGATGTATCAGTCTCATTCATTTACATATTAACAATAAACCTAAATTAAAAATTTAACTTATCACTTTTATCGTTTTCGATTTTTCAAATAATTCAATCAGTCTCATTCATTTACAACCCAAAAACCTTAAAATGTTATTATTTTTATACAACTAGGATTTTAATGATAATTATTGAACCCGTTTTTACTTAGTACTAATGTAGTGGCCATGAAAGTTTAATATTGAACTATTTTGAATATCACACTTAAGTAAAACCTTAACAGTACAAATCACAGAAACGCAATCAGTTACATTTTTTATTTTACAAACAATTCAATCAGTCTCATTCATTTACAATATAAATCACAAATTTAAACAAACAGACACCTACATTTTCGTTAGTAAAAGCGATGTATCAGTCTCATTCATTTACAAATTAACAATAAACCTAAATTACAAATTTAACTTATCACTTTTATCGTTTTCGATTTTTCAAATAATTCAATCAGTCTCATTCATTTACAACCCAAAAACCTTAAAATGTTATTATTTTTATACAACTAGGATTTTAATGATAATTATTGAACCCGTTTTTACTTAGTACTAATGTAGTGGCCATGAAAGTTTAATATTGAACTATTTTGAATATCACACTTATGTAAAACCTTAACAGTACAAATCACAGAAACGCAATCAGTTACATTTTTTATTTTACAAACAATTCAATCAGTCTCATTCATTTACAATATAAAACACAAATTTAAACAAACAGACACCTACATTTTCGTTAGTAAAAGCGATGCATCAGTCTCATTCATTTACATATACCTAAATCACAAATTTAACTTATCACGATACTCACATTTTCGAATTTATAATAATATTAATCTTACTCATTACGAAATAAAATTATTTTATTTAAGTAATTACGGTATGTAATTTTTTCCGTTCTTTTTTTGCCAAAATATTTAAATCTTAAATCCATATATGTCTGGATTACACTTTTAATTAAGAAATATTTGTGACTTGAATCATGTTCGCTATCACCCGTATTAAATAAATTTTGAGAATCTGCGAAATATTCCATAAAGAACTTAAATATGTACAAATAATACAATTCCGGCCGATTTTTTGATAGAAGAACACTTTTTAACAGTGTTTCAGTTTTCGTTAAAATATTCTCTATGTCCTTTGAAGGGTAATTCAGCCCGCCTCTACTTTTTAAGGTTATTAAACTGTTTTTATATTCATTCAGATCACCAAATAACAGTGATACACATGTTTCACATCTTAATGATCGTGACAGTTTTCTGGCTACAAATCCTGCTATATATGTTACAACACTTTTGGAATAATTTGTCATATTATTATTGTACAGGCAATCAATAAATTCTTCATACAAAATGCTATCTTCTTCCGGCACTTCAACAAATGAACTTCGGTCTGATAAATTATTAATTGATGTAACTGGATCGAGCTTGCTGGAACAAGTCAAAATGTTTATTTGTTCAAGAGGGATGCAATTGCCCATACCACCATCTCTTATTTCTGCTCTTATCAGAAGTCTTTTAAAGGCAGCTTTGAATTGGACGGCGTTTGGATTATTGTTAAATCCGCCACGTGCTCTTATAGCTGAAAAAAACAGTTCCAAATGGTCCTGGCTAACTTTGTACACAGGTAAATATTTTAATTCATAAGCCTTCGGAGACAAGAAGTGTAAAGTTATGGAGAATTTCCTTACTTCCTCGGAGTATTTTTTTTCCAATGGTTCCCCTTTTGCTTTTGCTACTTGCCTCTTGAGGAAGTCTTTGGGCCCAGCGCATTCTTCTAATACTTCAATGTTTTCTGCATTTACCAAATGCGATTGTTTTAAATCTTTGATAATATTAGAAAAATCTACAATTTTCTTTTTTTGCCTTCTTACTTTTTCATTTAATGATCTTATTTTTTTCCTGTAGTTTTTACATTTTAAATTTAATTGTTTAATAGTTTCCAGGCTTGCATCCGGTACCTGTAAATCAAAATAATACATAAATATCCCAGTGTTCCTAATATTGAAGATAAGAACCAAAAATGTTCTATACAGCTTTTCATTTAAGTCATGTCTTATAAATCTGGTTGTCAGTTGTCTTCTTAAAAGAAACAGAACATGAAATTATATTTGACTGAGTGATTACATTTTCTGCAAGTCTGCAGTGCAATGAATTCCTGACCAAACTCTTACTTAGGTCAATATGTGTAAATTATTTTTATTATCTCACTGATAAAATAAATGCGAAAGTTTGGATGTATGTTACCTCTTCACACTAAAACTATGCAACGGATCGAGCTGAAATTTTCATACAGGTAGTTCAAGCCTGGAATAAATAAATAAATAATGCTGGACAATTCACACAGCATTATCTAGCCCCAAGCTAAGCAGAGCTTGTGTTATGGGTACTAGATAACTGATATACTTAATACAATACACTACATAGATAGATATTTTTTATTATACATAGAAAACATCCAGAACGCCCTGGACAAATGTCTGCAGATCGTGCAAACATTTGTCCCGAGGCGGGAATCGAACCCGCAACCTCCTGCGTTGCAGGCGGACCTTCGCCCGCTGAGCCACAGAGGTCGTAGAATAAAACATAAGCTACTTTTTATTCCATAAATCAGTCCCCATGGGATAATTCACAACGCGTGCGAAGCCACGGTCAGATATTTTTGAATAAATTATGTCATTTCATATATGTACATACCGGTAAATTTGATATACTCTCATTGGAGGTACTGGGGATTCGATCTTGACAAATGTATGAACTCATATTTTTAACCTGAAAATTAAGAAGGTTTTAGCATAGGTAATAAATAATTGTTTCAAGTTTTTTCATAAATCAGTCCCCATGGGATAATTAACAACGCGTGCGAAGCCACGGTCAGATATTTTTGAATAAATTGTCATTTCATATACATACCGGTGAATTTGATATACTCTCATTGGACGTACTGGGGATTCGATCTTGACAAATGTATGAACTCACATTTTTAACCTGAAAATTAAGAAGGTTTTAGCATAAGTAATAAATAATTGTTTCAAGTTTTTTCATAAATCAGTCCCCATGGGATAATTCACAACGCGTGCGAAGCCACGGTCAGATATTTTTGAATAAATTATGTCATTTCATATACATACCGGTAAATTTGATATACTCTCATTGGACGTACTGGGGATTCGATCTTGACAAATGTATGAACTCAAATGTTTAACCTGAAAATTAAGAAGGTTTTAGCATAGGTAATAATTGTTTCAAGTTTTTTCCATCATAGGCTTAATTATTTTAAAATGAAATTGAAATGTAGGGCCAGCTATATGCTGCCCTTATTTCGTCGTTGTGGTGCGAGAAGTCATTAAGTGCAATAAGCTAGTTGCGAGATAATCGCGATCAAAGTTTTTTTGTTCTTGAAATCGGTGTAACTCATTAAGGCTTCTATGCACAAAAATTATTTCGTTAGTTATTTCTAGCAAACTCAATAAGATGTTATTATGTTAGTTAATTAACTTTCCATGTTACAATTAGTGACATATTAAATGTGAGTTCAAAAGATAAAATACAATTTCGCGTATGCGAAATGTCACTAAGTGACTTTAATGAGCAGTGCAGCCCCAGTTATTGAAAAAAATAAAATTACTTAAGTACCCTTAGTACTTTTTTGTAGACAGATTATTGGCTCAACAAGCAGATAAGTAGTTCTGACATTCTTGTATTTCCCGAAATTCAAATAAAAACAGCTCTTTTACCTCCTCATAAGGTACATAATGGGTGTAAAAATACTTTGGCATCATTAATTAATTTTGGCCAAAATTGTTACTTAATGACTTCTCGCACGACAACGACGATTTGTAGTACAAGCACAGCAGACCGTGTGCCATATTATGGTAAATGGGGTAGGTGAAACCAAGTGTAACAGCTAGGTGGCTTTTTTAATCCCAGTAAGCTGCTTGGCTATTTTAAGAATTTATAATTTATATGTTTCTTTAAATTTTTTCCAAAAGTAGAACTATTTAGCTGTTTTTTTTTACGAAATAACATGTCTTACATGTTTTTAAGACATCCAGCATGTTAGCCCGTACTATTAAAAACAATATTTACATGAGATCTAGGTACAAAGCAGCTATGGGCACTCAAAGTGTTGAAAATTGAAAATTAAAAGTTGAGCGTTCAACTTTGGATTAAATTAAAATGAAAACTAAGTGTGTCTCTGATCTTCTTATTCACTGAAAATTTCTCATTCCAACGGTAATTGTGTCAAAACTACATAAAAGACATAAAAAATAGATACATAAAAGATATAAGCGTTTTTTCTAAAAATCTACCATTTGGATCACCCTGAAAGTTATTAACTTGTGTGTCCATCTTGTAAACCTATTTAGTTCGATAGAACTTAATAGTGCGGGCAAACATTCTAAACTTATCTAACAAAATTGTAAAACTATTTTGAACTAAAAAGTTACATTACTAAATAATTAAAAATCTAAATCTTTAAAAATATTCAAAAGCATTTCGTAAGCTATTGCACTCGATTCCACCTACACCAAGTTACAGTAAAGCACACGGTTTGCCGAACACCATGCATAATAACTACGGTTTATAGTATAACATAAACAGGTAAGGAGAAAAGCGAGTAGGTAATAAATAAAGATATTCACCTCATCTGACGCATCACATATTTTATAACTAGATGGAGTTTGGTTTGGGTCTACTTCTGATAAAGTACTGGATGTACTGGATCGGGCTGGTGGCGGCTGAAATATCATGACGGAAGAATAAGTATAAAATACATTGATGTAGAAAAGGGAAGATGGGTTACGTTCTCCCAGCGCGTACTCAACAACTGGCCTGTGTTACAACTACACGCAAACACATACGCTCACAGTTACATTTCCAGTCCTGTGCAATATAAAGAACAACAAAGATGGCAAGATGTACCTAAGACCGAAGTGAGACAGAGACAACTATATTAATCTCTGGTACGACCCCACTAGGTACCTATAATAAAACAAATTCGGGATTTCCCCGAGTTACGGTAGGTACAATAGTAGAGTCGTTCCTTTAACCCACACCATCAATCTTGTCCCAACTGGTATGAGCGGACGAATCGTAAAAATGTTATACGCTTCGTTAGTAATTTGAATTTTAGTACAGTCAACCAAAAAAAGTTAGTAAAATAATAGGCAAGAGGTATATTTATTTTGTGTTTTGTACATAAAATAATGTGAAATGAATACAAATGATAGAGGTTCCACATAGAGTTTGTGATTGTACTCGACGTATAAATTCAATAGAAACAAAGAGTGATGCGAGTTGCAGATTGAAAATAATACCTATCATCTTTACGATTTGTCAACTCACACCAGTTGGGACAAAATTGATGGTACGAGTTGAAGAACGACTCGACTCGCAATAAGGCTATTGCTATCTCTGTTTACACACTTATGTTTCGTATATTTCTATCCCTCTCTGCAAATGGCGAAAAAAGGCAGTAAATTAATCAAAAAACTAAATTCTTTGGTGTACTTACGCGTGAAAAGTGATGCCTTGGGCTTTGTTTTTGGTTTTTGAGCTATTTGTACACCTTGTGAACGAACACGAAGGCATTGCTTTAGTCTTTTAGTCAGTAAAACACAGTCAGTACGTCGTAGCAAGCACGCGAATCACGTCCGCCCGCGCCGCCGGTCCTACTATGACTGCGGCGAGAGCACACAATTGGACTTCATTTGAGCCTGCCGGTTTCGAGAAGCTAGTGCCTCATCTTCCCCTTTTCTACATCAATGATAAAATAGAACAATATTTGTCAGCCAAAAATAATACACTCTAGAAAGCTGACGTTTGGTAAGTAAATAGGTTTATTTTGCAAGGGAAAAATTTGCTAAGAGAGGATTTTGATATGAGGATAAATTTTAAAGGGGATTTGAAGTATGGGCTATTTATCACATTGGGTCAGATTACAGATCACAGAGGGTCGGTCTTTGGAAAAACGAAGATGGCAAAGTTTGTAAACATACGCGAACAAAGTTTATGGGACTAAGGGTCAAAATACTTACTAAAAAGATTCGTGACGGTACGGCATCCTCTCGCAATGTCGTGATATTTAAAGTTCTATTAAAACAAGATTCATCAAAATGAAGTGAGCAAACAAAAATGGTTTTCGTACGAGACGTTAAATTTTCCACCCCTATTTTATCCAGACACATTTTTCTTCTACGGTCATTTTTAGGCAGCCTAAAACGAAAAAAACACAGTTTAAAATTAGTACACCACAATTTACACTTGAAAACATCGATATGAAAAATGCCTTGAAGGACAACACTATCGCCAAACAAACATTATTGTATTTTATTGTAATACACTATCAAAATCCACAAAAATACGTAGTATAAGCTACGTTCGGTATAAATTTTACGTAAACTATTCATATGAAAGCCAAAAGATGAGGCATTTGTGATATTTTTGCAAAATAATAATACATACCGGTGTAATGTAATGTTTGGACGATTTTCGCTTTTTTTGATTCTGCAACCTACCACACTACAATTAGGCATGTTCCTTGTTGCTTTCTTTCACTTATTAAATAAGTTTTCACTAGAAAAAGTCATGAATTCAAGTAATTTTTGCACAAAATACTGCAAATGCAACTCGCGTTGACACTGTCAACGCGAGTTGCATTTGCAGTATTTTGTGTAACTGTCAACTTGACAGTTAACATACCATTTTGCACTGAGAAACTAAAATGGCGAACGGCCACAAACATGCATTGCTATGACGTCACGTTTCAATGTTGCCAAAAATAGGTCACACAAATATATTGTTGTCTCTTTTTACATGGGGTATTGTAGGTAAGTTAAAACGAGATAGCTACAAGTTTATTAGTAGGTACAATGTCGATTTAGATCATATTTGTATAACCGATAGTTCATATAGAACATTATGCCGTCTCCATTTGTATTCAGTACTCAGAGGTTTCCTGAGATTTTCAATGTCAAATTTAGATTAATTTTCTAACGGTTTTCATTTCGGTTGCTGTAAGATTGACGTTAACATAAAAAAGGTCATAACGTAAAAATAAAACTGGGAGGACGATGATACTTTTGTTTGGTATAAAAATTTACTTAATGATAGACAACATGACATGACTGAAGGTAATGTTAATGAACATGTAATTACCCATGAAGAATGTGACTGCATAGAACGTCGTATCCTACGAATAAGGTTACAGTTGCAAAACACCAACTTTACAGGAGACGGTTTTTTCTTATTATTTCGAAAAGTTTCCATTATACGAGTAAGTTTTTATTTCTAAAACGTTTTATCGTGATTTTAGCTAAATAATCATGTAGCTTTCATAAATAAAAAAACCCGTTTTCTCTAGTTTTTGTCGCTTAACACCTTGTTCCGCGTGCAAGTTTCAAAACGACGCTGTTTTAAGCGCCTTTGTGACCTTTTTCCACGACGATTTCGCTTCACGACGTCAACTGAGATAGTAACAATCGCCTTTGTAAGCTTATTCGATGAAATTTGTGGGACAATTACAAGAATACTAAGGTAATATTTTACTTTCCTTCAAGAATTTCTTTTGGTATCTTGTTAATTAGCGTCAGAAACTGTTTACTCATGCTGCACAGGACGCTTTACTACCTGGACAATATTAGGTGGATTTAACTTGTACAGCACCCAATCTACGACCTTAGTGGCGCAGCGGGCGAAGGTCCGCCTGCGACGCACGAAGTTGCAGGTTCAATTGCCGTCTCGGGACAAATGTTCGTACAACTACTACCGCTGACTTGTCAAAGTTGTACTGCTAAAATGCAACTAATCGCTCAAAATCATTCTAAAGCTAAAAGTAAAACCTAGTTCGTATTAAAGTGTTGGATTGCTGAAATCCAACACTTTAATACGAACTAGGTTTTACTTACATACTACATACTACGAAAAATAGTGTTTTCGTAAACTATGCAAAACTCATTCAAGGGTTTCTGAGTGCTTGATTCAAATTAATAATTGAAACTTATTCGTTTTAATTCCTCTCATATAAAACAATGTGATTCAGCATAAAACTTTTAAAACGATTTAACAGGTTATTAAAACTTAATTCATTTAAAATTATTAAGGTAACTGTTCCGTGATCATGGCGCATGAAACTGAGTCGAAATAGTGGAAAACTAACAACTCAAATCATTTTAAATAATCCGTTTTAAATGACTTACAAATAATTCAGTGCAGTGACTAATAAATATAATGTTTTATTTCTCCTTAAACATTCGCATTACATTCGCGTGCATTCTTGCGAATGCGAATGTGAGTATTCGTTACATGTAGTGTGGATAAATAAATAAATAAAATAAATGGGTCTATCTATTAGATAATTGTCATAATAGATTGATATGCCTCTGCTTAACGTATTTATTTCCAATCGGTCATTTAGCCGTGAAGGCTATTTATTGAATTTTTTCTGCTAGTTTATTCTAACCTATTTTGTATTTGTATTTCTTTTTATTTCTTTGGAAGACAGGCAGTACATAGATATATAACGAGAAACAATAAGAATTTTCTTAAACCAGTAAAGTCTCCACTATAAACCAAATTACACATAAAAACTGGTGAACAGACTTAACAAACAAACATATCGTGTGAAAATTAACTTGCTTATATAGAGAAAGTGCACTATAATAAATTGAAATAAGTAACCATATTAACAAATTAAGTATTAATATTAACAGAGATAGAACACTATTTCTAACAAACATAAGGAAAAGGCTAAAGGCAAAATAAAATAATTTAAAGTAAGTTATTAACTTGGCGGCAGCAATGCCTACAATGCTTCTACGAAACGAGGCGGCGGCGGTTGAGTCGAAAATATCAATTTCGTTGATAAATTTATTGTAATTATTGCAAGCTCTATTCAGAAACATGTTCTGCCTATAATTTGTTCTAGAGGTTGGAGTCCAAAAAGTTTTCTTTTTCCTAGATGAAGCCCGTGGGAAATGCAAATAAATATTATCAAGTAACAACTCGGCGTCAATTTGATTGTTCAGTAATTTATATAAAAAAACTTGATCTCGTATAGTGCGACGAATGTCTAGATCTACTAGGTAAGCGGAATAAATAATGTTTTAAAAATTTGTTTTGATTTCGTTGTATTTCTTCAAAAATATGTACTTTAAATTTTGGATTCCAGACTGTTGATCCATATTCAAGAATTGACCTGACGAAGTTGTTATATAATAGGATAAGAGTTTAAGGGCGTTTAAAGTCCCTACCAATTCTCATAATAAATCCAAGCATTCGATAAGCCTTGGGCGTAATTGTATCGAAATGAGCGATAAAAGATAATGTAATAGATAAAAGATGTATGCAAATTATAAGCTGCAGGCCTTCCTTAAAAATAAATAAAGTATTTAAATTACAATCATCAAATAAAAAGATGTTTGTCCAGGGGAGGGTGATCTGGTCGTTTTCTATGTAGGTATAATAAAAAAATAGATGTATGTAATCTTATTGTATTAAGTATATCAGTCATCTAGTACCCATAACACAAGCTCTGCTTAGCTTGGGCCTAAATGGTGCTGTGTGGATTGTCGAGCATTATCATATAATATTATTATTAATCAATCTTCTCAATTTAGTCAACCGTATCCAGATGAGAGAACTCGTCAATGAGCCTTGAACCTACTGCTGTGGGTTTACTCACGTTATATTATTAGAGAAAACATATATTTTGGTGTTTTATAGTCTATTTCATAATGGTATATTCTTTACATGATTTAAGTAGGGGGACTAGGAAATACGATGAATTAATATAACTTTAAACGTATTTATTTAGTATGTAAAAGTTCATAGTTTTCCTGTTATTTAAGATACTATGTTATTTGGAAAAAAATAATCCTTATGATTGAGTCTTTTCATCAGTATCGTAAAATTACGGGTGGATATTTTATAATTTGGCGGGTTCGACTCCTGGTTCAGACAGGCGATTATTCAAAAATCTTTCAATGTAGTTTAAATTGTTTTAAAAATCCAAATCAAGTCTTTTTTCAGTAAAATGTTCTATCTACAAAATTTAAGATACTTTCCCTCCACGTGGCATGGCCTTGGGTCGCCCTGTATAGATTCTTTCAAGTTCTACAGGCTACAAGATTAGTTCCCCTTGTGGAGCTGGCCGTATAAAGCCCATGTCAGAGAAATAGTTTTCTTCATTGCTGCAAAAATAAAGAGTACTAAATAAAATCAAATTTTTAAACAGAGGCTCTAATATCAATCTATATTATGACAATAATCTAATAGATATACCCATTTATCCATAAGAGAGATGTAACGAATACTCACATTCGCGAACATTCGCGAGATTTAATACTCGCATTCTCATTCGCAAGAATGCACGCAACGAATGTAATGCAAATGTTTAAGGACAAATAAAAAATCTATTAGTAACTGCACTGAATTATCTTAAAGTCATTTAAAACGGGATATTTACCATGATTTTCCAATATTTCGACACAGTTTCATGCGCCATGATCACGGAACAATTGACTTAATAATTCGTGATGATAGCCTGTATAATAAACAGTTTCAAGTTTATGCTGAAATACCTTGTGAAATAAAAGGAATTATAACGTATAAGTTTCAATTATTTATTTGAATCAAGCATTCAAAAACCCTAGGGGAGTTTTTCTTAGTTAACGAAAACTACTATACCAATAAAATATTTTTATAATTTTTTTGTTTTGCAATTAGTCACTAATCAATCACTAATTTATGTGCCCGCCTCATACTCTACTGCACTGTTTTCCCCTCGCTCGGAGTCGACACACAGCGGTCACCCGCGCCCGCGCGCCTTTTCGCCCGCGGTACACGATTATTGTGGAGTGTGTAACCATATTCGCCGGGAAATGCCCATGTCGGTTGCGTTTCGTACATGAAAAAAAGTGCCAAAGCTGTTCGTTACCTTATTCGTCGGGCTAAATGCATCAGTGCAATTGTAACCAAATTTTTAAACCTTAATAACTTTTTTGTATTCATTATTTATTTACTTTTTTCGAACTGGTATGATGCAAATGATAATGGAGATTCCAAAAATACAATAAAAATAAAAGGTCACATTGGCGACTGTAACCTTATTCGTAGGATACGACGGAAGAAGAAATAATGGCCGTAGTATAAGTTTAATGTCATCTAATACGATAATAAATAATAAACACACTTGATTTTTATTTGTATAGTTTTTTTTTTAATTCCTCATATACTTAGTTTTAACCAAAAATGTTAATGGTTTTTTCACATAGCGATAAATCCTTAGTTGATTTTTTCAAAAAACGATAAATCCGGATAGTCTAAGCAAAAACCGCTATATCCATTTTTTTTTTATTTTTTTTTCGTTTATTACTTCACACACGAATCTGTTGATTTGGCCACCAAACAATGTTGCTAATGTTGATATATTAAGATATTCTACTCTCTTTTACCTAAAAAACCAAAGAAAAAAAACGTTTTTTCCGATTTGTCAAAAATCTTAGAAAGTGGATTTAGCGGTTTTTGTTCCGAAGCTCCTCAAATATAGGTAGATCTTCAGCGAGCATGCCCCAGAGCTCAGATTAAATATAGGTAGATTTTTAGCGAGCGTGCCAAAGAGTAAGACAAAGTATACGAGGTGGTGGGGGGAAAGTGTTGCCATGCAATTTTCTTACCCCGATTTTAGGCTCCTTATTTCATGTCTTGGTTGATTGGATTTGCGATTTTCCAGTTCATAAATTTAAAAAATTAAATTATCTTAGCGTCTGGTCGAAGCGAAGCGTGACCCGAGAGCTGGTGAGTATCACGCACAGCGCATCAGCATTGCCATACAGCGTGGCAATGCAGCCAGCGTCTTGGGGACGCTTCCGACTGGTATTGATATTGATCAGTTGAGCTACCTACAATAGTCTGAAGATAGCTCAATTGTTTCAATTGTAAATACTAGTATAATTTTCTATTTTGTGAATAAAGACCATTGCTAGGTCATTATAATTATACAAGTAAGTATCACAATGTGAACCCTGTTTGGCGTTACAAGTGGAAGGCAGACCGAGGTTGTTTTTGGTAGGTAAATATAATTATGAAGGTATTAAGGTGAGTAGTACAGATAGAGAAACAAGTGTTTTTGTTTTAAAATAATCAATATTTATTACAATAATTAACGTTTATAAATTTTACAGTTTTAATCAGTCTTCAACATTTCGTTTTATTACTACTTAATCATAAAATCACAGTTTAATTATAAATGTCTTAGTTATATTACCTATACAATAACATTTATTTAAATTAATAACACTTAAAAAAAATGGTTACTTACGAACGTAACATCGTTTATTTGCTAAAAAATAGTAATGTTGCTATCTAAAAAGTACTTAACTTTCATTGTACTTGCGTATAGGTACTTATACCTAGTTAGTCACAGCATTTTTTTTTTATTAAAAAATACACACGCATTTACACAGAAGCATTTAAAATATCGCAGAATCATTATAAAAATCACAGAATCATTTTAAAATTAGCATACCAATTTCTACAAGAACCTACTTAAGATATTTTTTTTCTTATTTATATGGGACAGTTAGATTAGATTTGGACAGTTGAATTAGATTAAGTACAAAAATCACAGAATCATTTAAAATATCACAGAATCATTACAAACATTTTTATTACGAAGATTTTTTAGGTTCCCAATCTTTGCGACCCGTTGCTTTGATCCAATGCAAACGTAATTCTTTATCTTCGGGATATCTGCAACAAATAAAAACACTAATATTATAAATGCGAAAGTGTGGATGAATGGATGGATGTTTGTTATAGTTGTTCTATTTCACGAAGTCCGATGGGCTATGTGTGTCATAGCAACAACTTACATATTACCTCTTCACGCCAAAATTACTGAACGGATCGGGATGAAATTTTGTATACAGGTAAGTAATTCTAATCCTGGAATCTAACATCTATGTTAAATTCCAGGATTTATATAAAAAGCCTATGGGCTTTTTATCCCACAAATCAGTTGCTATGGGATAGAAATGGCCTTTAAACGTTTCCATAGAAACAACGCGTGCGAAGCCGCGGGCATAAACTATTTTGCTATGCATAGCGAGCTACATTATCTATAAACTAGCTATGTAGGTAACTATTAAAAAATATTTCAATGCGCCATTCGGGGAATTTTATCATCGGGTGCAGGCAACCCTAAATTTTCACAATTACAAGTTAGATGAACTAAAAATAGCATAAAACATAATGTTTGAGCCTTGTGTGTATGTAAATCTATGACTATGAAACTGTAAATTTTGAACCTTTGTGTAGTCAAAAGAACTTGTACTTACGAGTGGAATGATATATTCGGCACTTTTTCTTCACTGTCACTTCTACATGCAAAAACGCTGCACCGCACCATATTTGTCTCTCTTTTTTATTGTTTTTAGCTGCGGGAATGTCCACATAAACACATTGATCACATTAAAACATAAAAAACAAAAGTTTAGAACTTTTAAAACTTTTTTCACCAGTCTCGTGTCGAGCTCCGTCGATGACAAAGGAAATTTGTTTAGCACATGGAGGTGCTAAACAATGCAAAAACCGGCACGCTGGATGAGATAGAGAGCTAATCGTCCTATTTCATTTCTTCTTAGGCTTTAGGCATAAGTCGTTCTCTCTTTAGTGTGAATGCGATGGCAATTGCGCGAGTTCTATAGGTTTCTCTTTCTACGGTTAATTCATTCTATCTTTTATTTTGACATAACTAAAATGAAATGAACGAAACGCAATTTAGTAGGTTTTATATAAGGGCTAGAAAAGTGCCAACTTATTTCTCATTGTCTTCGAACGTCAGCATTTGTATTTTAAATAAGTTAAATATTGTACGTCCTTAATTAATGGATAAACTGTTGCTCCACCTAGCTTTTAAATCATAAATAGGATATGTATGTATGTGCAGAGCCTAAAGTCAGAACAGACACGACCAGCCAGACCATGGAAAACGTTCTCACAATCTCAAGATTTGTGTGAGTGGACTACTTAAATGGTAGTTTCTTCAATAGTTGGCGATACTATTACGCTACCAGTTTCTATAGTTGACATTTTGAGAGAGGTAGGTATAATCTGAGGGTATAAATTTATTATGCACAATTTTCTACAGGGTAACAGCTTCAAGATATTTACGTCTGGACTCGAGAGTAAGGAGTTTAAAATGAGCAAGTGAGTCAGCGTAAGAGCTACGGGGACGACGACATCTGTAATTCATGGACCGCAGATACTTCCGCTGAACTCTCTCAATTGCCTCCACGTACTTATTATAAAATGGGTTCCATATTGGCACCGCGTATTCCAGCTGAGAGCGTACCAGTGTTTTGTATAGATACAAAAAAGTACTGCTCATAGGGTGCAGACACTTTCATTAATTAAGGTCGAAAATATAAATTTTGGTCCCAGTGGAGTAAAAATCATAATTACAGATACAATTAAAACATCTGGTCCAGGTAGAGAACAGCCAATCTTGTTTCTCCCTTACTTCAAGGATGATAGCGATATATGCCCGTCCACTGCACTTCAAGCCTACCTTGTTAGAACCCAGGAAATGAGGAATGAAGTAAGACTTAGACGTTTATCAAAACAAATTAAAAAAGAGAAATTATAAATTAAGTGACTGGTCTTCTTACAAAACATGTATAGAAGATGCTTTTTCCGACTGTCCAATCCCAGATAATTATCAACAGTTTTATGATATGTTCGAGCACACATTACAGTCAGCGGCCAACAAAAGTATCCCATTTAAAATCATCCCTCAAACTATTTCTAATAAATTTACCCCAAAACCTTATTGGAATGTTTTATCAAAGTTAGTGGCCGAACGTCGTCGAGCTTTAGGTAATTTTAGACCTTGCCCATCTCCCGGAAAGAACAATGGCAACTTTCCCTTATGGTTTGTCCCAAAAATTTGAGGAAAGATAAGAAATATACCATTCGATTCATCTCAAAATTTTAAGGAACTCAGCATTTTTAGTTTTTCCGAGATTATTCCAGAAAAAATTAAATTTTTTTTTTGAAAATTTGAAGCAGAATAATTTCCTATCCTTGGTTCATCTCTTCATTGCAAATGGCGGCGGGGTGACAAAAAAGGTTTCAATTCTAGAGGTTAGTTTCAGGTCAGGGGCAGGATTAAAACCAACCTCCTTTTTTCAGTTGGTAGGTAGAATAGAGTAGGTTTATCGGCCATGGACGAAAATAGCTAGGTCTTAGGCCCTGCTACATTTTTGGATAGAGATTTCCTAACTTTTTATGTAGGTAGTACCCTTAGCCTATACCTACCTAGCCCAGCCTAACCTAAACCAGCTCAGGTGTATTGCCGCGGCTTTACAATGTGTTCCAAGAACGTGTGGCCTACCTGTTCAAATAAAATTGATAGGTACCTAATGATGAGCGCCATATCGCCCAGTCTTCAGCTTGCCGCATCCAGCATCTCCCTACCAATTGCGTCCTACACTACGTTTGCCGAGTCGCAGTCTCCACTAAAGACAAGAACACGTTTGCTTTTCGATTCTCAACTTACCCATGGCACAACTATTATTTGTATTATAGGTAGGTACGTGGAGTATCGTACGTACCGTACCTTCCTGAAGTGAAGACATATAATTAACCGCTATCTCAATAAAAGTCATAGGTCTACCTCCCTATAGTCATCGCCAAAATTACTTACCTAGGTATAGCGGTGAACAGATGAAGATTCCAATCACAGAAATCTGAATAACAAGGATTTCTGTGATTCCAATCCAAAGCACAGAGCAGCTTCTGTTATCTTGTTTAGCGATTGCTCTTGACGGTTTTGGAGTCTTCAACTTAACGAGTTACGAGCACCTACCTACCTAGGTAGTACCTAATCAAAAATGTTTTTAGGTAGGTACCTATCTACGAAAATAGATAATTTTGTAATAATTCCTAATAGGTATCCCAGAAGGATCGAGTGGTTGGCCTTACTACCTACGTTACGTACCATTCTAGCTTTACCAATAGGTAATACTATCTATAAACTAGCCAAACTCGATGTGGAATGTTTATAAGCAAACCATTAAGAACACACACACACAACGCTTACACAAATAACTAAAACTCACTTGCTTTGCTTGGCGTCGAGTTTCAGATAGGTACCTACGTATAATAAATTGCATTGATTGTTTGCAACAGTCTGCAGTTAGCCAAATCGTGGCCAAATTGTTTCAATAAGTAATACTAGTTCTAATTTCACTCTGTTGCTGCGTCTTTTTATACGCTATTTACATACATAATTACGTCTGCCGATTTGAGATCCTTCCTTCAATAAATATTGCTTATAATTTATTAATTTTAAATACTTTATTTACAAAGAAAATAAGTGCAATCAAATACCTACCTAATAATTTATATTATTTAAAAAGACGCGGCAACAGAGTGAATTTTAGGTTAAGTATGGGTGGTTTGTTTACAAACATTCTAAATCGAGTTTGGCTAGTGTATATGCATAAGATAAGAAAACATACCAACTAGGTAACTGGTCAGTGGAATCGTATAATTTTATTAATATGCGCAGGCAAACTCATAGATGAAATATTTTTTATCTTGGTGCTAAATTATACATTTTCAAGAATGCTTAGGTAAGTACCTACAGTATATCAATTCTTGGGGTTAGTTTCTTTCAATTCTTAGTAACTTTTTCCATTATCTGTGAGGTAGCGCTACCGAGTAAGTATTGTTATTCGGTTTCCTCTCTATCGTCATTTAGATAGGTACCTAAATACCTGAAAAATAAACACATCGATACTATAATATTATAAAGAGGAAAGATTTGATTGTTTGTATTGAATAAGCTCCGAAACTACTGGACCGATTTGAAAAATTATTTCATTGCTATGAAGTTTACTTTTCAGGGAGTGACATAGGTTATATTTTATCCCGGAATTCCCACAGGAACGGGAACTACGCGGGTGAAACCGCGAGGCGATCGTCTAGTTATTTATAAAAGGAAAGGAATGTTCAATGTTTATAAGACTTATTACTAAAATGTATGGGAGAATTTTAGTAACGATAGCTAGGTAGGTACAATACAAACACTGCACATAGGTATGTAGGTACCATAGAAATCTAAATTGTTATTTTGATTTCTATGGTAGGTACTTACGGAGTATTAGGTAAGTACTACTAACTTTTACTAGGTATGCATAATTTTATGTAGACTAGGCACATACCGACACTCTTACGAAGTAGGTAGGTAGGTGAACAATGAAAACAAAATAAACTCTCGATGTACAATAACTTACAATGGCGAAGGGTAGGTACCTATGTAGTTCTTTAGCACCCAAGAAAGAAAATATAATTCTTTGAAACAAGTTTCTTTGCTACTACAACTTTTTGTGAAATCACTCTCACAAAGACTTGGGCACAGATATTATAATACTATATTGGGTAAGGATAGAAGGTTCACCTGTAGTATTATTTTGATAAGTTTATTTTGAAAATAATTTTGTCAACAAACGCATTACAAAAGCGCGCGGATTGGACCACAGAATAATAATGACAGGCAGAGTTGGTAGTGCTGTCAATGTCAAAAACAAAATGGCGGATTCTACGAGTTTTTATCACCCTAGCTTCGCCTAAATTGCTATTCATCCACATTTTCAAAAATTAATTTAATTTTTCCTGCAATAATTATGGAAAAACTAAATATGTATATAGTTTTATTCAGAATTTCCGGAGCTATCGATCCTACCCCACGGGTATCAAACCCGTGGGATCTTTCCTCATGATAGCTCATAATTCTTGCCATTGTTCTTTAGACGTTTTGCAAGAAAAAATTAAAGAGGCGCAACGTGCCATACGACTTGCCAAAAGTAAGTCTTGGCAGCAGTTTTGTACTTCCATAGATGAAACGAATTCCCCAACTGATATGTGGAGACAAATGAGATGGGTGAAGGGACACCACTCGTCCGCGTCTTATCGCTGCGTAGATAAAGATAACGCCAAACAATTACTCGAGGTTTTAACACCTGATTATGTTTGTCCACCGCAACCAGTTTTATTCAAATAATTCCTTATTGGAATCAGACATTTCATTGCATGAATTAGAAAACTCAATTTAAACAAGACCCGTCAAGTGCGAGTGTAACTCGCGCGCCGAGGGTTTCGAACGTTTGTCAACAAGTAGGTATGTACTAAAGGTACTGGTTAGAGACTCCGAAATTTAATGAAGACTACTAAAACTAGTAGGTACCAACCTACATTTCAGATGGATCTCTCTGCATGCTTCGGTGATAGGGTGTAGCAGTAAATTTTTCGACTTTTTTCAAAATATCTCGAAAAGTATTGAACCTACAGAAATTTCAAAAACTGTTTTGAATAGTGCAAACTGATACCTTTCATATGATACCCCACTTAGAGGGGTAGCCCCCCTTTTGAAAACTATCCCCCCCTTTTTTACCATTTTTCAAAAATTGTTCGGTTTACAGACTTCTCTATATTTTTCCTGTAAAATTTAGACCTATATCTACAAACGCTTCATACATTTTTAATGGATCGCTCTGCAAACTTCGGAGATAGGGGGGGGGAAAGGGTAAAATTTCGACTATTTTCAAAATATTTCAAAAAGTATGAAACCCACAGAAATTTCAAAAACTGTTTTGAGATGTACAAACTGATACCTTTCACATAATACCCCACTCAGTGGGGTAGCTTCCCCTTTTGAAAATTATCCCCCCTCTTTTTGACCATTTTTCAAAAAGGGTTCATGTGACAGACTTCTCTATATTTTTCCTGTAAAATATAGATCTATATCTACAAACGCTTCATACATTTTGAATCGATCGCTCTGCAAACTTCGGAGATAGGGGGGGGGGGGGAACGGGTAAAATTTCTACTATTTTCAAAATATTTCAAAAAGTATGAAACCTACAGAAATTTCAAAAACTGTTTTGAAATGTACAAACCGATACCTTTCATATGATACCCCACTCAGTGGGGTAGCTCCCCCTTCTGAAAATTATCCCCCCTCTTTTTGACCATTTTTCAAAAAGGGTTCATGTGACAGACTTCTCTATATTTTTCCTGTAAAATATAGATCTATATCTACAAACGCTTCATACATTTTGAATCGATCGCTCTGCAAACTTCGGAGATAGGGGGGGGGGGAAAGGGTAAAATTTCGACTATTTTCAAAATATTTCAAAAAGTATGAAACCCACAGAAATTTCAAAAACTGTTTTGAGATGTACAAACTGATACCTTTCACATAATACCCCACTCAGTGGGGTAGCTTCCCCTTTTGAAAATTATCCCCCCTCTTTTTGACCATTTTTCAAAAAGGGTTCATGTGACAGACTTCTCTATATTTTTCCTGTAAAATATAGATCTATATCTACAAACGCTTCATACATTTTGAATCGATCGCTCTGCAAACTTCGGAGATAGGGGGGGGGGGGGAGCGGGTAAAATTTCGACTTTTTTCAAAATATTTCAAAAAGTATGAAACCTACAGAAATTTCAAAAACTGTTTTGATATGTACAAACCGATACCTTTCATATGATACCCCACTCAGTGGGGTAGCCTCCCCTTTTGAAAATTATCCCCCCTCTTTTTGACCATTTTTCAAAAAGAGTTCATGTTACAGACTTCTCTATATTTTTCCTGTAAAATATAGATCTATATCTACAAACGCTCGATACATTTTGAATGAATCGCTCTGCAAACTTCGGAGATAGGGGGGGGGAATGGGTATTTTTTCGACTATTTTCAAAATATTTCAAAAAGTATGAAACCTACAGAAATTTCAAAAACTATTTTGAAATGTACAAACTAATACCTTTTATTTGATACCCCACTTGACTCTGTAGGTCTCTTCTAAAATTTTGACATCTCAATTTGTATGGAAAATGTTCATTTTCATTTTTCATTTATTTTAATTTTTTTTTCTTAGAATCTGTACAGGCGCACGAAATGTATTATTATTTTAAATTTCAAGTTGATAGCTGTTGTAGTTGCTGAGTTATTAAGGAGGGAAAAAAGGACAGACAAAGCGAGACCATAAGGGTTTCGAAACCGATCTTCGAAACCCTAAAAACGGATACGGCACCTGGTAGTGACGAGATTTCTTTTTCGATGGTTAAAAATTTACCTTTAATAGGAAAGCAGTTATTATGCCGATTTTATAATATTTGTTTACATGAGGGTTTTGTTCCTGTTCAATGGCGACAGGTCAAGATAATTGCCATTCCAAAACCTGGACGAGAACTGAACTCTCATGCTGCGGTTCGACCGATATCGCTTATATCTTGTCTTTGTAAGGTATTTCACTCAATAATTAATAAAAGGTTAGAATGGTATTTAGAAAAACATTCAATGTTTCCCGATAGAATGATAGGCTTTCGTAAATCTCGATCGTGTTACGATAACCTTACTCGTTTAGTGTCCCAAATACAAATTGGTTTTTCAAAAAATCTGTTAACGGCTGCATGTTTTATAGACGTAGACAGCGCCTATAACAATGTGGATGTGAGATGCTTGGTAAGTAAATTAGATCATTTAGGAATAGGTACCAAGATATGTAGTTACCTTTGGTCATATCTTAAGTGCAGATATTTAAAGGTAGAAGTAGAGGGTTTTGAATGTATTAGGTCAACAGGAAGGGGTCTAGCCCAAGGGGATCCGCTTTCACCACTTCTTTTTAATGCGGTAACTATTAATATATGTCAAAACATTCAAACCGCAGAAATTTCTCAATATGCCGACGACTTTGTTTTATATGTAACAAAAGATAAGATAGATTCTGCTATTAGCGAGCTTCATACTTCCTGTCTACAACTCGATCAAATGTTGAGCGAACTAGGTTTAAATATTTCTACTACGAAAAGTAAGCTATGTATATTTAAGAAGGGTCGTTTTCAGAATGCCATTGAATTTAAAATTAATAACCAATCTTTGTCCGTTACTAACAATTTTAAATATTTAGGTTTGTGGCTAGATAGCTCCCTTAGATGGAAGAAACACATTAACGAGACAATTGTAAAAGTATCTAAATTCATTAATCTCTTGAAAGTTTTATCAGGACCGGGCTGGGGTATTCATCAAAGACATGTAAGGCGCCTATACATTGCTATTATTCGAAGTAGAATAGATTACGCGAGTTTTTTATACGACAATTGTTGCGTTACTTCTTTAGTAAAATTAGATCGTATTCAAAACCAAGCTTTACGCGTTATCGGTGGTTTTATAAGAAGTACCCCAATCCATGTGATGGAGAATGAGTTGAGTCTTCCTCCTCTTCAAATTCGTAGGAAGTATCTTGCAGGGAAATACTGGCTAAAATGTAAGTCTCTATCTAATAACAATATTATCAACCTGTTGGACGAACTGACATCTTCGCGTGGCTCCCGCTACTGGTCTCATAAAAAAAATCCATTACTGATACAGACGCAGGATTCTTTAAATTCATTATCACTACACAACAGTAGCCAACTCGACATGTACTCTCTGGATACTTGGGTCAGTAATGTTAATCTTTATGATGTTATATCAGATGGTATTCCTGAGATTGTACGGGCTAAGCGAACATATAATTGTAATAATCTTCAAAATATTTGCTTTAATTTTATAAATGATAAATATAGCGGTTGGTACAAAATCTTCACAGACGGGTCCAAAGATAAGTACGGGGCGGGTTCGGCTTTTTTGGATCCTCAGATAAATAGCGGAATTAAACTGAAGATCGATTCTGACATCTCAATTATGCATATTGAATTGATTGCCATAGCGGAAGCGTTATCATATATCGATTCAGTAAATTTCGATTACTTTGTCATTTTGTCAGACTCAAAAAGTTCATTGCAACATTTGGCTCGTTGTACCTCTTCGGTGAGAGGTCTACCGATAGCCTATAGGATTTTAGAATCGATCTTGAGGTTACAATCTCGTAATATAAGGGTGGTTATGCAATGGATTCCATCTCATATACAACTTAAAGAAAATGAAGAAGTAGATATTTTAGCTAGACAGGCGATTGAAGATGGAATCCCGTCGAATGTATTACCTTTTTATTCCGAACATTTTAAAACAATTAAGTACCAATGCATAGCTTTATGGCAAGAATATTTTGACGAAAGATCACTAGAAAAAGGTATATGGTACAAAACAATACAGCCACAAATAAACCAATTTCCATGGATCGATGACGTAAGTTTATCCAGAAATGTATTAAAAACCGCACTTAGATTACGTTCAGGACACATTCCATCAAAAAAATTTGCATTTTTAATGAAAAAAGTACTATCTCCTAATTGTAACGATTGCGGTGTCATTGAAGATATACACCACATATTGATGGAATGTGTCCGAAACGAGAGTCTCCGAAGAACCTGCTTCGGCAGGTACAGTACCATAGACATCGGCCGTATAAACAGCACTTTGGCTGACCCTTTGTCAGGCGAAGCCGAGATGCTGTATAAACTTGCAGAATTAGGTCTTAGCTCTTATGTTGTTGTATTTTCTTTTGTCTACTTGTAGGTACATTTAGTGTTCTTTAGCTTAGTAGTTTTTTTTTCCTTATCTTAGTGTGTAGATATAGATAGTTGTAATTAACAACGAATGTATATATTTGTGATGATTTTTATAGGACGGTGTGGTCGCAAAGCGACAAAGTCCTTTGTTAAAATAAAAAAAAAAAAAAAAATCTTTTTCTAACAACAAAACGTCCATACCGAAAAGCCACACCGCAAACCATCAGCCGGTGGATAAAGATAGTGCTTTCAGAGAGCGGCGTCGATGTCTCCCAGTATACGGCACACAGCACCCGCCACGCGGCATCGTCAGCGGCCAGAGCGGCGGGCGTTGGCATAGACATAATTCGCAAAGCAGCAGGATGGACTGCTTCATCATGTACATTTGCTAGATTTTATAATAGGCCGGTGGTTGACGAAGGGCAATTTGCTAAAGCCGTTTACCTTCCTCACCAATAACTAAAATATAAGCTTGAATAGTTATTTTGTTACCCTACTTGTAAGAAGTTAGTTTTTAAATAGGTAAATCAGCAGTTTATTTCTCAAGTCAGTATTTTATTCAGCAAACTATTCTACTCTGAACATCTACGTTGTAAATGATTTTATATCGAGAATGAAGCGACGAAATATAATATAAGATCAATCGAACTCCTTCAGTGAACTTCGATCGATATTATATGAGTCACTTCATTCGAAGATATAAACACCCAACCCGACCCAATACCCTAAGAATTGTTTGCGACATAATTGGAGAAAACGTACCTAAACTCAAAAAAAACAAGACCCGTCAAGTGCGAGTGTAACTCGCGCGCCGAGGGTTTCGAACGTTTGTCAACAAGTAGGTATGTACTAAAGGTACTGGTTAGAGACTCCGAAATTTAATGAAGACCTAAAACTAGTAGGTACCAACCTACATTTCAGATGGATCTCTCTGCATGCTTGGGTGATAGGGTGTAGCGGTAAATTTTTCAACTTTTTTCAAAATATTTCTAAAAGTATTGAACCTACAGAAATTTCAAAAACTGATTTGAAATGTACAAACTGATACCTTTCATATGATACCCCATTTAGAGGGGTAGCTCCCCCTTTTGAAAACTATCCCCCCCCCTTTTTGGCCATTTTTCAAAAAGTGTTCGTTTAACAGACTTCTCTATATTTTTCCTGTAAAATATAGATCTATATCTATAAACGCTTCATACATTTTTAATGGATCGCTCTGCAAACTTCGGAGATAGGGGGGGGGGAACGGGTAAAATTTCGACTTTTTTCAAAATATTTCAAAAAGTATGAAGCCTACAGAAATTTCAAAAACTGATTTGAAATGTACAAATCGATACCTTTTATATGATACCCCACTCAGTGGGGTAGCCCCCCCCCTTTTGAAAACTATCCCCCCCCTTTTTGACCATTTTTCAAAAAGTGTTCGTTTTACAGACTACTCTATATTTTTCCTGTAAAATATAGATCAATATCTACAAACGCTTCATACATTTTGAATGGATCGCTCTGCAAACTTCGGAGATAGGGGGGGGGGAAAGGGTAAAATTTCGACTATTTTCAAAATATTTCAAAAAGTATGCAACCTACAGAAATTTCAAAAACTGTTTTGAAATGTACAAACCGATACCTTTCATATGATACCCCACTCAGTGGGGTAGCCTCCTCTTTTGAAAATTATCCCCCCTCTTTTTGACCATTTTTCAAAAACTGTTCATTTTACAGATTTTTCTATATTTTTCCTGTAAAATATAGATCTATATCTAAAAACGCTTCATACATTTTGAATGGATCGCTCTGCAAACTTCGGAGATAGGGGGGGGGGAACGGGTAGAATTTCGACTATTTTCAAAATATTTCAAAAAGTATGCAACCTACAGAAATTTCAAAAACTGTTTTGGAATGTACAAACCGATACCTTTCATATGATATCCCACTCAGTGGGGTAGTCTCCCCTTTTGAAAATTATCCCCCCTCTTTTTGACCATTTTTCAAAAACTGTTCATGTTACAGACTTCTCTATATTTTTCCTGTAAAATATAGATCAATATCTACAAACGCTTCATACATTTTGAATGGATCGCTCTGCAAACTTCGGAGATAGGGGGGGGGAGCGGGTAAAATTTCGACTTTTTTCAAAATATTTCAAAAAGTATGAAACTTACAGAAATTTCAAAAACTGTTTTGAAATGTACAAAACGATACCTTTCATATGATACCCCATTCAGTGGGGTAGCCCCCCCTTTTGAAAATTATCCCCCCTCTTTTTGACAATTTCTCAAAAAGTGTTCATTTTACAGACTACTCTATATTTTTCCTGTAAAATATAGATCTATATCTACAAACACTCCATACATTTTGAATGAATCGCTCTGCAAACTTCGGAGATAGGGGGGGGGAATGGGTATTTTTTCGACTATTTTCAAAATATTTCAAAAAGTATGAAACCTACAGAAATTTCAAAAACTATTTTGAAATGTACAAACTAATACCTTTCATTTGATACCCCACTTGACTCTGTAGGTCTCTTTTAAAATTTTGACATCTCAATTTGTATGGAAAATGTTCATTTTCATTTTTCATTTATTTTAATTTTTTTTTCTCAAAATCTGTACAGGCGCACGAAATGTATCATTATTTTAAATTTCAAGTTGATAGCTGCTGTAGTTGCTGAGTTATTAAGGAGGGAAAAAAGGACAGACAAAGCGAGACCATAAGGGTTTCGAAACCGATCTTCGAAACCCTAAAAAGAGCTCTCTGCGCGGCAATGGCGCGTAAGTTTAAAAAGGAAGTCAAGTTGAACTTTGAAAAACGTGCGAATGCTATCTGTAAGTTTAAAGGACTACGTTGTAAATGATTTTATATCTTCGAATGAAGCGACTCATATAATATCGATCGAAGTTCACTCAAGGAGTTCAATTGATCTTATATTATTCTCTAAATCGTTCTATTTTTAGATATACCCTATCACTTTAGAACAAAAGCACACATCATAAATTATTAACATGGTATTTATCTAACTGTACAGGTGTAAAATGGCAACTAACATTTGTATTTTGATGTCCAATTGACCGACCGGGTGTCAGTATTCTAGAGATTTGGTCAGTATTTTAAAGGGATAGATAGATAGATAGATTATCTTTATTGCACCATCAATACACAGAACAATTTAATAAGAACTTAATAGGTACTAACTATATAGATTATGGCACAATCGGCGGCCTTATCGCTAACAGCGATCTCTTCCAGGCAACCTTTGGATGGATAGGATCGGTACGTATTGAAGCTGAATTAGATTTATATTCGGCCTGCGTAAATTTGACCACATCTCAGAGTACCGCAACAGGCTCATGTGGCTGCCCATTCGTCTTCGCCGGAATGCTCATGTCCTTCAGCTCCTTTACTCCGTTCTTTTTGTTCCATCAACACCTTCTTATCTAAAAGACCGTTTTGAATTTCTCCATCTGTCCCATTCACGATCCCTCCGTTCTTCTGATAATCTTCTTTTAAAAATTCCTTCGCACACTTCCCAGTTTTATGGTGATTCCTTCACGTTGCAGGCCACCAGACTCTGGAACGCCCTTCCTGTTTCTATCCGACAAGCTAAATCCCTTCCCGTCTTCAAAAGTATGGTTCATCAACACTATCTGTCCACTCTTGATAAGTCTTCCTGATATTCTTTATTTATTTTGTTATTTATTCCTTTTTTTTTTGTGTCTGTTTGCTCTCTTTTATCTCTCTATTATTAATAAACGATTTCATTTCTGCTTTCTATAGCTCCTACTTGATTGTTTAATACTTAGTACATCGTCAATAACGCCACCAGAAATTATGTCAGTATTTGGAATGGAATGAAATGCTGAGATTTAAAAATAAAAAGTCCAGAAGACTGAACTGTTAATCCTCGTAGCTAATAAAAACTTCCATACAAAAGATCTCAACGCGCTCGTCCTATTTGCGAGTAATTTATATTGGAATCTTGAATTTATGTAAGAGTAGCGGTTGAACTAGGTACTTCTTAAATTAAAACACTGAAGTTGATTTATTGGGTTTATTTAAATAGATCCAAACATACCTAATAATTGAATTCATTAGTTAAAGTTTTTATTGAAAAACGCACGTTTTGACGTGACAACGTCTTATAATTCGATAGAGCCGGCTGCACGCACGAAAAAACATGACGTCATGCGGCGTTACCTCGTCATGCGGCGTTACCTCGTCATGCGGCGTTACCTCGCTCTGAGGCGTTCCATGTAATGCTTGAAGTGCAAGCGAGAGCGCTCGACATCCGTCTTTCTCCTACTTGAGTGAGCGATGCGTCTGCGTTGTCACGTTCAACTATCGTCAGTAAACCGACTTTACAGACAACCAATTTTTTTTTTATCCATTCTCGAGGTAGATGGATGGACTCTTAGAAGAAGATTATATATAGTAAAGACTTAGAATGATAGTTGACACAAACGAGGTAAGTCTAAAAAATTGCGACGGACCGTCGCAATTTCCATTTTGAGCCGTTAGTAAAATACTTCAAATGAGACGGAAAGCAGCTCTCACATAAAAATATAAAAATGATGTGTTGTGCGGTGCAAGGATGTTTATACACCAGTAACCGGAAAAATAATACCGCAAATATCTCATTCCACCGGTAAGTACTAATATTCCGGTTGTAATTTTGCCTAAAACAGTCATCAAAACTCATAAATAAATTTAAAAATTTCGTCCACCATTTTCGTGAAAATGTTGCTATGCACAGGGAAAAAAATACCCAGGTTTTGTTATTTAGATAAATAGTAGAGGAGAGGGTGGAATTCCCTCAAGTTAGGACTTAGGAATCAAACTACGCGGAATATCACAGTTTTAGAATTTTCAGTCACTCGACGATATTCTGAGTAGATTCAAGATGTAACTCAAATTACTATTTTACAAAGAAAATTACAATCAATGAATGGAAACAACTAGAACTAGTATTTACAATTGAAACAATTGAGCTAACTGCAGCCTGTAGCAAACAATCTAGAGGCAGCTCAACTTATCGATATCAATACCAGTCGTCGCGTCCCCGTTACGCTGCAGCGCTGGTTGCATTGCCCCGCTGTATGGCAATGCTGTTGCGCTGCGCCAAATACTCACCAGCTCTCTGGTCCCGCGCCGCCGCTTTGACCAGACGCTCAGATATTTTTAAAATTCCGGAAAACCTCGATACCGCACGGACCTAGACCTCTCTCGGCTCCAAGGGGAGCAAATGCAATAAACTCAAATTTAAAATTGCAATCCATCCCATCAACATAACTGTAGCAATACTTGTGCACATGTTCTTTTTTAGGGTTCCGTAGTCAACAAGGAACCCTTATAGTTCACCACGTTCGTCGATCCGTCCGCAGCTTAGCCCAGAGACTATTAGTACTAGAATGCTGTAATTTGTCTGAGTTGGGCATTATTATTTGTGAAAAAAATGCTAGTAGTAGGTGGAGTGATATTTAAAGGAAAACTACACAGTTTTAGTATGCTTTACTAGTTGAGTACCTAGTAGTCATCCTAATCAACTTAAAAAATGTACTTTGGTAGGTATGTGTAAAACAAGTACCTAAATAAGTTGGTTTAGATAGGCCATGAACCGTGCAACTACTTACACTGCACGTGGCCGAATACGCACTTGACCGTCTATTTTAAATTATTGTTCCGAAAATGATCGGAGCCGATCTTATTTTGCAGACTTGGAGTAAAACCTTTTTGTCGTTTGACCTAGGTTGAATGATAGTAACCATAGGTAAAATTAAAAAAAACAAGACGCTGGAAATATGGATTTTCATAGATTTTTTTTTAGATTTTTTCTCTTTGACAATAAACTATTGACACCTTTAGTAAATTGAAATAATGTAATATCAAAAATAAAAAGGTAGGTGATAAAAACAATGAAGTATTTTCTTAATGGGAACTTTGCTTCTGTTACCCAATTTTTTAGGGAAAATGCTATTCACTTGCAACATTCAATCATACGAATGTGTGAGTGAGGGCACTGTATTTACGAGCTGTCAAAACACACATGGATCGGTTTTTGGTTACACAAATTGTCAAATTGTTGAATGAAACTATCCCTCTACTGAGACAGCAGCGAGTCTTTACTCTATGGATGGACTGATCAAAATATATTTTCGTTTTGCTTATTTATTTAAAATGGGAAATTGAAAAATTCTCATTAAATAATAGTGTCATCATAACATAACAGCAACGTGCCAGCCAGTGTGAGATTGATTCTTATTTTCCACCATCAAACACAGTATTTCCATTCGCACGTGCTAACACCGCCTAACGCAACTATTCCATACAAGGCCTTGCCAATTTCTGCCACTACACTCTATATACTCCGAACTGGCCATTATTTCCCCTTAGACCACTAAATCAAAGGAGCCGAGCCGCGTTTCGCATTCGCACTTCCGTTGTCATGGCAACCCAAAATGGCGTATCAGATTTCGCGCCTATGATGAAAGGTCTTGTGTCTCTTGTCTTTGCTTATCTATGGTTCGCCTGTCACTTTGTGTAGATTATGGAGGGTTCTTACTGTAAGGAATTAAGGTTGGTTTTGAATGGAAGGCGTGGTTTTGATAAGAATGGAGCAAATTGGTGACTTGTTAAGCTAATAGGGTAATTGTTTCGGTTTACCCTATTGATGTGTGTTTTGGGCGGACGGTAGCCAACTGGTAGGTGTTACGATCTGAAAAAGAGATAAGAACTTGAATTCATGAAATTTTGCAGGTGTTTAGGTTCGCGCTCAAGTTACGAATGCTTCGTAATATAGAAAAAAAAACCCTTAAAAATCTCCTCCGTTTATTTTAAGGGACTTAGTCATTGGTGTATAACAGTCCCTTATGAGACGACGAAAAACGGAGGAGGCTCTAAAGTCGACGCGTATATTTTATTTTTATGTATGACCGCATAACTTTTTACAGAGTAGTCCGATTTCGATTATTCTTTTTTTACTGGAAAGGGTCGAAAGTGGTCCCATTTAAATTGAAAAAAAATCCAACCCTAAAGGTAGGAAAACCGGGGATGATTGATTGTTCACTCACTGATTGTAATGTTTGACCACGCATAACTTTTTACAGAGTAGACCGATTTTGATAATTCTTTTTTTATTGGATTGGGTATACCTCGATGTGTCATCAAACTAAATTAGACTCAAATTATAACTAAATGTCACCACTAGAAGAATTTGTAGTCGGTTTATCGTTTTTTAAAACACGCCAAATTATTTTAACACTACTACTTACTTCTATAACTAAATTGTATCTAAAACTAACCTAAATCATTTTATTGCCGCATTACTCTCAGTGGATAAAAACATTTGGATAACACCAGTATCCATGAAGTTATCATCGTACAAAAAACTAAATTCTGATCTTCTAGACTTGCTTCGCTCACCTCAACTAGAAAATGCCGCACATCTAAATTGCAAAATAAAGTCATTCACGCAATACATTAAATACATACCTATATGTTGATTGACTTAAATTTAAATTTTTTGACTTATTTGGTCTTACTTAAACTTAATTCTTAAATTTATTTAACTTAAACCTTAAACTTGATAAGTAGGTACCTAGCCGAATTCCGACCACGGCAGCCAGTCTCATCGGAGACTAGCCAGATGCGCACATATTACCTCACATTATTTCCTCACTTTCATAATCAATGGGACGGCAGACCAACACGACCGGGGAGAGGTTAAGCGCAAGACCAACGGCTTAACGTGCTTTCTGAGGCACGGGGTGTAACAACCAACTTCCTGACTCCGAGCTGCTACTGTGAATATTTCTTGCTAGAAAAATCCCAATAACAACTATTGGCCCGACCTGGGATTTGAACCCTAGACCTCATAATCAGCGGTTGAACAAGCTGACCGCTAGACAAACGAGGCAGAAATTACGTCTATATACAATAACTTAAGTAGGTACCTAGGTACAGACTGTCGCGGAGACCTATTTTATTTGACACTAGACGATCGCCTCGCGGTTTCACCCGCGTAGTTCCCGTTCCCGTGGGAATTCCGGGATAAAATATAGCCTATGTCACTCCCTGAAAAGTGAGCTTCTTAATTGCGAAGATTTTTCAAATCGGTCCAGTAGTTTCGGAGCCTATTCAATACAAACAAACAAACAATCAAATCTTTCCTCTTTATAATATTAGTATAGAAAAGGCGTGCTTGCTACGGTACGATAAAACACAATACTATGTACCTATATGATTACATTTACACCATGAACCTCTTAGTAGATAGATACCATACTTTCTACTTCCTTGGTATAAACCTCAACAAGAGTGCTGGCATAACAGAGTTTTTAGACACTTTACGGTTAAAACATAGGTCTACAAGCATGCAACTTCTGTCAACACAAAAGGTAGTGTTAGTAGTATCTCATTTGCGCGTCGTTGACAGGTTTTTAATTGAAATGGAGCTAATCACGCACTCCTGCGCATCGCAAAAAGCGCAAACTTGCTGCAAACACCTCGCCTTAAGCAGACGAAATTATTTAATCTTCTATACATAGGTGGTGCTTTGAACACTACTAGAATACTATGTTGGCACAGGGTGCGTGAGAACAGCTAGATGATTTTTGTCTATATGGCCTGCTGTCTCGCTCTAGCTCAAAAAAGTTCTCCTTATCTTGTGACAAGGAGAACTTTTTTGAGCTAGAAAAGCTAAAAGACCTTCTACACTTGCGAGCCTTAAACTGAAATCGCTTCAAGGGTTGTTCAAGACTAATTTTTATAATTTCTTTGCAGTGAACTATGAGTTAAGTTATGTTTTCCCTTACGCAGGATTTATTGGCGACGATAAATTTTGATTTAATGCACGATAATGTCCGCTGCCACACCGCAGCAGTGACTAGACAGTACCAACAGACGTCTTCCATGTCGGCATTCCCACACTAGACTGGCCAGCCCTTATTCCTGACTTGAACCCAATCTGGCATATGTGGGACGAGCTAAAACAGCAGGTACGAGGGAGAAATCCAGCTCATCCCGCTTCGGCGCCGATAGAAGCCGATAGATGCAACTTCGACCTATTGCAATAATTCCCAAAATTTAGGTAGCCAATTTAATTAATTTTAAATCTTCTTGATATCACTTGAAAGGTAACAAAATTACCTTTCAAATACCACAATCTATAGTTCATTGTACATAAATTGTTTTGATCAACTCGCGATGAAAGCGATTCCATTTTAAAGCTCGCAAGTGTATAACTTTCGCCTTTCGCCCTTGTTTTGGGAACTTTCGGCAATGGCTGTCTACTAGTCCTTCAATGTGTTTCAATAAATTTATTTCCTTTCTTTCTTTGAATGCGTGACCAAGACGCCAGTTGAACAATGAATTACTTACATAATAAATAAATAAATAATGTTGGACAATCCACAAACCATCATCGAACCCTGAGCTAAGCAGAGCTTGTGTTTTAGTAACTAAGTAACTACTTTACATGTTTAGCTGTGCAGTCAATAGGTCAATTTGAATCTTACAAATGAGTTGAAACATGGAGCCCATTCATGGATAAAGATTAGGTACCTAAAGGGAAGAATGGAGGCAGCCTGATTAAGACCAGGGACGATTTCATGTACCTGGCTAGAATCTTGGCACCGCTGAAAACCAGCGCTGCTATGGCCTATAGCAGCATAAAGCTGAACCAGTAACCTTTTTGTGTTACATTAAGTTTATTATTAGGTAGTTATAAGTACTTAATGTCATGTTATTTATGTCACATCACAATAATAAAGATCTTCTATTATATTCTATTCAAGTCTAGTCTATTTTTCATTAAGACGGGTAAATGTTTTCATGTCTTCATAAAATGTTTTTTTCCGCATAGTGATGGAGCTGTCTTTCTATAGCAGTGATGTAAAACAAAGATATAGTTAAAGTGCCATAGTGAAGAGAAAAACTTTAAAATACTTGCATTAATTACGCAAGTAATTATCTTAGCCATTTTGGATTGCGTAGTTTTTCTCGCCTGCCGATAGATGTCGAGGTATTCAGTAATTGCGAGCAGAACGTGTCTTGATTCTGTATTCACAGATTACAATATCAAAGAAAGTAACTACAAGGTATCTGCCTATCTTGATATTGATATCAATTGTATTTAAAAAAATCTGACTGCTCTGTATAAAGTTATGCGTGGTCATACATAAAAAAAATATCTTCGTCGACTTGAGAACCCCTCCTTTTTCGTCGGTTAAAAAATACAAAGTTAGAACTTTTTGTTGGGTAAAATGTTTTATGCTGTAGGATCGGGTTAGGGGATATCTAAAACAGTGCTACAAAATCACAGTAAATATTATCTGCACGCTGAAACCACTAAAAGCATTGCGCGGAAATATGGCACAGCTATAAAATTGCAGTAATAAACATCTTTTATCCATCAAAGAAGAGTATGAAACCTTGCAGAACTTAGCTTAGTACCTATAGAGTAAAGCTCTCGGTGTTTTCAAGTCCAAAGTGAATAAATCTTTCTAGAAAGGAGCCTGCTCCCTATAAGGCCACTTCTTCATGAAATTATTGAGATGGTAGAGGAATGATTAAGCATCACCATTTAAAAAAATGCATTAGAGCAAAAACAAAGCAAGTAAAAAAATACCATGTCCTGATTTTCCGTAGCTAGGTGTATCTATTCGGTTGGCTAATAAGGCCCACATTATAATATTAAATCAAAGTCCGTACAATAGGCTATACTGAATAATCAATAGCACAAAACGCCGCTAAATATGTAACGCTCCCTAAGACACATTCAAAGTGTGAGCTGAGCCAAATTGGGATTCTATAGAGCCAATTCCAGGGCCAACTGTGGGCCAATTTAGGAGATAATCTTATTGTTATGGATTTGAACGTAAGGATTACATTATTCTCGTTCTGTGATCTAGTGAATCACAACAACGTTCAAAACCGTACGAGCCTCATTTTCAAAACTTGTTCTAGAATTACTTGGTCTCAGAAAACCATAATTTATATCCCATGTACTTAATTGAAGGTGGCTATGGATTACATTAGGGGACATTGCCTTCGGCGAGACTAGGTACAACATAATTGTGACTTATATCGGCAGTTAGCGCGGGAAACGTGGTAAGTGATGAAATAATATTTTTTACTATTCGCTAACAGGGAGTAGCTGGGAGCGACACGGCTCCGAACACCTTATTAGGTAGTGTTTATGTGCAAAGACCTTTAATTTTCACATAGTAAATTGACTTCACCACGCACCACCAATAATGGTAATCGATTCAAAACAAAGGTATATTATGCCTAGCCTAAGACATCGTAAGGTAACTGTTAGTTAATTATTAAATGCCGAACCTCCGAATCTAACTTAATGACAACTGTGCAAATAAAAGCTGAAATTTTACTCTTTAAATTAAGATACATTAAGCGACGCGTGACCCGAGAGCTGGTGAATATCTGGCACAGCGTATCAGCATTGCCATACAGCGTGGCAATGCAGCCAGCGTCTTGGGGACGCTTCCGACTGGTGTTGATATGGATCAGTTGAGCTATCTGTAGACTGTTTGCAACAGTCGGCAGTTAGCTGTTCTTTGTAATTGTTTCTTTTTGTTTCAATTGTAAATACTAGTATAATTTTCTTTGTGAATTAATTTAAATATTCTTAGATACATTTAGATATAGACCTTAGACAGCTTTTGGGAAAACGATTCTTAGTACCTTTTCCCAGCTACCGTCCGAGCTGTGATACTATCGCCCGCTAAACTAATTTGAATAGCAATTTATTTGAACTTATCTGTAATGAGCATCTTTCGGAGCACTTCAATCATTTTCTAAACCAACGGTGCTATGGCGGTAGTCCAATGATTACTTTATTTTATGATTCTACTAGCTTCTGCCAACGGGTTCACAGGTGTTTTACCGTGACATAACGTAGCCTCCATGTTAATCCAGGTCTATGTATGCAAAATGTCTGCCGACTCTGTTCAGTAGTTTTGGTGTGAAGAGATAATCAAACATCCAAACTCTCGCATTATTAATATTAATTTTTCACGAGTATGGCCCTTATTTGATTCACAAATCTTTAGTTACTTCTTATCATGCAGATCGTTGTCGTTAGTGTGCCATGGATCGAAACCTACAGGGTACCTACTTTCCTTTGTCCTGGAATCATGATAATTTAGCAAGACACAAGGTCTTACTGAATCATTAGTGCGCGAGACCGACTCGCACTTGCCGTTTTATTTATGTATGTTCGTCGAATTCTCCGTCAATTTTGAACCGATTTTTTAAATTATTTCGCTATTGTATTTAGCTCGATGTCATAATGATCCCGAGGTGATCTCAAAAATAATTGACTCCCGTGGGATTGGCATTTGTTAGGCAAAACATAAAAATAGTGTCAAATTAAGGGATTCGAACCCGGTTTCAGGTTTTTTAAAACAATCAAAGTACCTATTCAGAAATAAGTAGACACAAATTTGTCAACTTTTTGGAAGCGACACCAGAATCACCAAGCATAACATTTACATCTAGGTACAGCCTATGGCGCTCCACTGTCCGCTGCTGGACGCAAGCCTCCCATGATAAACGCCTTATTGGCTTTTGTAACGTGGGGGATAGTGCCCATAATCCCCACGCTGGGCATGCGGGTTGGAGATTTAAAATATCTACTTTCTATGATTAAGTTTCACAATAAAAACATAAAAAAATACAAAAATAAATTTACAGATTCATTTCTTTAACAATAGAAAATTCGTAAAAAAATATTAGCTTTTTTGAGGTCATATGCATATTATTATTACTTATACCCTATTGGACACAATTTGAGCGTTTCACTTTCAAGAAGCTAGTATCCAATCTTCAGAATTTTACTTACATCCAGTGTTGCCAGATGGAATTTGACAAAATCAGTAAAAAAACAATTAAAAAATCAGTAGATTGAAAAAACAATCAGTAGATTTGAAAAAAATACAAATTTCTAGCTTCCGACATGAAAAATGCGAGGTATCAATCTTAACGTTTTTTTGTGTCTACTATTTTTATTTATTTTATTTATTTTTATTTATTTACAATGAACAAGTACATTATGTAGCTAAAATACAATGAAACACTGGAAAGCGCATAAGTTAAAAACTGTGTTGCACCTCCCAGCGCCCAAATTCAGGATATAGTTAAAGCCCAATTCACCAAGCAGAAAGCACATCATATCCCTAAAGTTTCCGATTTAACTTATATATATAAAACTAAATGGTTGCAACATTTCTACTTGGTAGAATCGGGCTCCCGGAGATCTGACGTTCACTATAAAATATTACTTAGATACTTAAAGAATTATTATACAATAATATGAAAAGACTAAAGCCTAAAAATAATTTGATTTGAAGCTCTCACATTTGTATTATGATTGTGTGCTTGAGGAGCTCCTGAGGACACCGGTCTCTTAAGAGTCCGGGCAACAGGAGCTACCAGTGTTAGGACGTGTGTGTGTGTGTGAGGGTGTGTGTGAGAGTGTGTGTGTGTGAGGGTGTGTGTGTGTGAGGGTGTGTGTGCTGGTGAGGGTGTGTGTGTGTGAGGGTGTGTGTGTGTGAGGGGGTGTGTGTGCGAAGGTGTGTGTGTATGGAGCTCTTGGGGACACCAATCTGTAGCAGACCAGGCCTCAGGAGCTACCAGTGTCTGAGCGAGTGTATTGATGTTTGTGTGTTATTGATGCACTTCTGATTTTCATCTGATTTTAATAAGATTTTCAGTTTCTTCGTAGTTAAGGGAGAGGAGCCAGTCTTTAATTTTAATTTTGCATTTATTATAATGCAGTGGGAAAATGTTCAAAGTTTTGTTCATGCGATTATAAATAACAGGTGTAAGAAAATAGTTATGTCGCAGAGCGATTGCTGTGCGGCATGATCCTTCATTAATACAAACTGCACTAAATCTACGACGACTGTTCGTGATAGGTGGGATGTAGGTTAGGGATGAGTGCTTACGTAGAGCTATACAAAGTAAGAATAATTTTCTGACTGAGAGAACCTTACTCATTGAGTAGAGTTCAGTAGTAGGAAATAAAATAGGCTTGTGGTGCATGACTTTAAGGATTGCGCGTTGTGCCCTCTCAAGCTTTAGAAGGGTGGTTTTAGGAGCGCCTCCCCACGCAGCAATACAGTAGTTTAGGACTGTTTGGGTAAGGGCAAAATAAACAGTTTTGAGTGTACTACTATTTGCACTTGACCTCAATTTTCTAAAGATATATAGAAGTTTTCTCACTCTAGATGTTGACGAGGAGATTTGAGGTTTCCAGCTAAGTGTACTGTCAATTTGAACGCCTAGGTATTTGACACAGTCAACTCTTTGTAAGCCTCTGCATTGACATGTTAATTTCGTTATATTTGGAGGCGCACACTTATGGGCAATTATATTAAAATTCTGGGAAGGTTGTGAAGATAGGGTCGGGGCAAAAGTTATATAATTGGTTTTGCTAATGTTTAAGGTAAGTAAGTTGCAAGTAAGCCAGTTTGAGACATGTCTAAAAGCGCTTTCTGAATGACCCCTGATTTCTTCCCATGTTTCGCCGCTCACTAATAAAGCTGTATCGTCGGCATATGAGAGTATTTTACAATTTTTGATATTAAGCCTACAGAGGTCATTCATGTATATTAAAAAGAGGGTAGGTCCAATGACACTGCCCTGTGGGACACCGTAGGTTAGGTTTTCGTCCATGCTGATGAATTTGTCAATGACAACACTTTGGGATCTGTTGGATAGGTAACTTTTGAAGATACCTAGACTGTGGCCACGTATTCCAATGGATTCCATTTTATTTAGTAAAAGAGGGACAGATACGGTGTCAAAGGCCTTGGATAAGTCAATAAAAATACCCAAAGTTTTGATCCTAGAGTCAATATTTTTTACAACTGTGTCCGAAAGTTCTAGTACTGCGTCTTCAGTTGAGAGTCCACTTCGAAATCCATATTGATTGTTCGCGAGTATTTTGAATTTAGTAAGGTAATTTGTCAGTCGTGTATTAAGACACTTTTCAAAAATTTTGGATATGGTGGTAAGGACTGATATGGGCCTATAATTTTCAACACTGCCTCTGTCTCCAGTTTTATAAATTGGGTGAACTAGGGCTTTTTTAAGGATACCGGGGAAGATACCCCGATCAAAACTTAGGTTGATCAAATAGCATATAACAGGTGCCAGGACAGCCTTGGAAGCTTTAACAATAGAGCTGGAGATACCATCGTGACCAACAGCGCAATTAGATTTAAGACCTGTTATTACTCTCAGAACTTCTTCAACATCCACATCCAAGAGAACCATAGAGTTAATAGATGTTTGTGACGAATTTACTCTTTCGGGGATTATACTATGTTGAGCTTCCGTCATGATCGTAGCTGCTAGGTTAGCATCTATTTCTGAAAAATATTTGTTTACTTTGTTAACAGACTCATCTCCGTTGCTAGATAAATTAAGGAGCTCGATAGGCTGTGTTTTTAGTTTTACCGTGTTTGTAAGATTTTTTATAACCGCCCACGTGGCCTTTGGATTATTTCTGGCTTTCTCAAACTCTTGCCTTTCATATTCAACTTTGAGATTCTTAATGATGTTGTTGGTAAAATTTCGGTATCTATTATAAACATTCTTTTTCATTTCGTTTTTTGGATCTTTTTTGTATTTTATATATAGTTTATCACGATTTCTAATACATTTGAGAA